>JACGAQ010003371.1:0-29699 GCA_014119065.1 Orius insidiosus | reverse complement strand
TTTAATCGTTGGAGTAGGTCGTGAATTTAAATTTTTAGTCAGGGGGGGGGGGGGGGAGTAGGGCACTATTTGATAGTTGATTTATAAAAAAAAATTTTTTTTGAAAAAAGAAAGAAAAACCCTTGTTAATCAACGAGTTTCAAAAAATCAACAGCCACATTTAATTTTATCAATTATCATAGTTTTTTAAACATTTTTTCGAAAAAATTGTACATTTTTATACGATAAAAAAAAATTTTACGATTTTTGAGATAATTAATAATTATAATAAAAAAAATAAATATAAAAATTGTAGAAAATCACATTTTTTACTGTAATTTAAAAAAAAATATTTTTCAAATGAGAATTTTATAACGACCTTTGGAGAAAATAGCAGTTTGGGTGCTTAAATTACTTTCTCCAAAAATCGTTAAAAAATTACGATTTCCCAAAATCGTTAAAAAATAATTTTAAAAATCGTTAAAAAATTACAATTTTCTTCAAAAATCGTTAAAAAATTACGATTTTCTCCAAAAATTGTTAAAAAATTACAATTTTCCCAAAAATTTAAAAAAATTACGATTTCTCCAAAAATCGTTTAAAAAATTAGATTTTCCAAAAATCGTTTAAAAAAATTACGATTTTCCAAATATCGATATAAAAAAATTATGATTTTCTCAAAAACTCGTCAACAAATATAGGATTTTCTCAAAAAATCGTAATCAAAAAAAATATGATTACGATTACAATACGATTATGATATATATGGCAGTAGGGCACAAAAAGAAAATTATTTTCTTCAACAAAATCCTCAAATTCCCAAAAAACGTTAAATCTAGATCCTTAATTGATGATCTCCAGCTGATCTAATCTTTAGCCACCTCACATCAACCATCGAGACTAATTTGGATTATGAGGTTTAGGACCTAAGCGAAGTACCGGAATCTCTTGTCTCATTTCCGTGTCTAATTATTGTATTGTGCTGTTTTAGGGTCTTCCGGGTGTGACAAAAAGTTCTTAAACTGCAGAAGTTTGGCTTCAAAGAAAAAAAAAAAACGGTTTTTATTTTGCGTTAGATAAAAATGAAAAAATTAAGTTTTTTGGAAATTAGTTCAAGGAAAGCATAAATTTCGCGAGTGAAACTTAACGAGGGTTATAGGAGGGGTAGGAAGGAGTTAAAATTCGATTATTTTTGCTAATAAAACGTAACTATTTAGTCGATTTGATTTTTTTTCAGCTGTGACCTTGACCTGAAGCGACCTCAGGGATCAATAGCCCTCGCACCCTCTTCCATCCCCACTCGGAGAAAATAGAAAGAGAAGAGAGATGCGAGACGAGGAGGTGAAGAGGAGAGGCACCCCCTCCAAAACGATTACAAGTGGAAAAAAAGGATCACAAGGAAACAAACATCCCTGTAAATAACGGAACAAAAAAAAAACGTAAAAATTGCAATTTATCTGACTCATTTCCGAACTTAACAGACAGCTTGGAAATCTTTATCGAATGTAAACAAAGAAAAAAAATAGTTTGAGCAATTATTTTTTATTTTTTTAACTATCAATTTTGGGAAAAATTTGGTTTCGCGGTTCTGCGATTTTTTCGAGGCGGTTCGCGCACGTTGAGTCGAACATGTGTCGACTCGGCGTTGCCAAGTCGGGGAGAGAAGCGGAGGAGCCGGCAACGGTGGATTTACAACTCGCACTTATACACACAACAGCCACATACACCAGAGGAAGGGACCCAGCTGACTCCTCGAACTCGTGGTCAAGTAACCTCCCGGAACGCGGCGGTTTTCACGTCGCTCCTAACGCAACAGGAACAACGAAAAATCAACGGTCTGAACATTTAGGACGAAAAACCGCCTTCACCCAAACCGATAACAATCGAACAAAATGTACCAAAAACCAACCACCTAAAATTTCCTTCCCAAGTCAACCCATAAAATCAGCAATCAAAGATATGGCCAAGAATTTCAAACACTCCAGGACAAATTAAAGCTTGTTTTTCACATTAATGATAGTGTTTTTCTTTAAAAAGCATAACAAAAAGAATCTTCGCGCTAATTCTTATCTTTGAGACTAAAGAAATCTGGTTCGTTGACCTCATTAAGAAGTTGTTTTTCTGTTTTTCTCGATACAAAAGGTGTCTGTTATTCTTGGTTTTGAGATTACAATAAAAACTCGCTGTCTCGAAAGATAGAAGAGAAAAAAGGCTGCAATTCTTTTTTTTATGCATGCCATCATCGTTCAAGGATAGAGTGCGGCCTTAAAATGCATTCGTTGAAGGTTATCGTAGCCAAAGTTCCTTGTTTGGGGAGGGAGACTGTCGAATAAAATAATAATATTAACCCGTTACGTCTCGCTGAGTTAAAAGAATAGTTCCTGCATAAAATTAAAGTGCATCTGCGCTGATCGGGCGTTTTTTAACGACAGGAATTTTCACCCGGAGAAAGCTAGGATGCGCACAGGGGAAAGCAATTATGAGGACCTCGATTTTAAACGAGGTTTTCCGAATTAAGACGTCAGAAGATGATCACCTGTAAGTTCATAGGTCATACAGGGTTAAATGCACTTTTAACATAGAAAAACCGGTTTTCGATATCGCAAAATCCCACGTTTATTGCTTCAATAGAAACTAGTACTAGTCATCTGACTCAACAACAAATAAAGAACATTTTTTAACATGGAGATAAAACATCTGAATAGCAAGATTTCCTTTTGTAGCGATTTCAAAAACATCTGGAGCATTTTATTGAAACCGCTCTTTTGTTATGGGAAAAATTTCCGGAAAAAATGCTACGGCCGGACGGCACCACAGACAAAGTTAGATTCGATTGACCCTCTGGGGTCTGGAAGACCCCCAAAAACTAGACATGGAGGGTATCACAACTTCTTTAAGGAAGTTAAAACCAAAAATTCATTGGAGCAGGATCGAGGTGGTCTGTTAACGAGGAAAAAATCACAAAAGAAAAATTGAGTGTCTGAGCATGCGGGAAGGAACAGTGGACTTCCGTCACATCTAGTTTTTCACTAACTCCACCTCATTTTTTTGCCCAGAAAAAAAAAAGGGGGGGTAAAGAGAATTTAGAGCTATGGCCACCGTTTTGGCTGGACTTTATGGAAGGAAAAAAAGTGAAATTGATAGTTCCTTAGCAACTAATGATTTACGACTAAAATAAAACCTAGAAATCCAAAAGCTATTTTCATATTCTCCTTTTATCTTTAAAAATAACGACGGTTTTGACGATTCTTCGGTTTTTCCCTAATGGTTTTGTTTGCGAGTTGGTTTTGTCAGATGTTCAAAGAGGGGTTGTCGAGAGCCTGGACAATAATGGAAACGGGGAGGGTTGAGGGAGGTTAAAACTCTCACTTTCTTATCCCTCTCCTACATCCCTTTTATTTTTCAATAAAAAATCCAAAAGGAAAAAAAAAACGTTTTTTTAATCTCAAAAAACCTTTTAAAAGACTTTTCCGCGATGTTGCCGCTGCTTTTCCTTTATTTTCCCCCACGGAGCGGCGTTGCCAGTTTTATGTTTTGGTCACACGTTTGCCAAAAATCTATAAAAACAAGTCCATATTTTCTCTTTTTTTATAGAAATTAATTAAAAACAGTGTTGCCGAACCGTTAAAATCGATGTTTTTTTACGTGAGCGAGTTTTACTTGAGAAATCGCACGCGAGTTGATAAAAAAATTAATAAACTTAAGTCATGAAACAAATAGGGAATTATTGAAAGTCACATGTCGATTGTTTGGGACATGAGGGTTGAAAGTTCTTTTACCTGTTGTCAGGGGGTAGGGGGCTTCGCGGATAGAAGAGGGGGGATCAATCAATGGAGTAAGAAGCCATTTTTACACCCCCGAACTTCAAAAACTGTGCATTTATTTTTTTAAATATACGAAAGGGAAGGGAGGTTTGATAAAAAGTGAAAGTCTAGTTGCACAATAAATCCCTCCAGAGTCCATTGACACCGAAAAAAACAATAAAAAAATATATTTAAAAATTTTGGAATTTTTTTTTTTTTCAGGGAGTGTTATTTATGCCAGCTGGCACTGTTTCATTGCCCACCGTCTCACAAATAGCTTCAGAACGAAAAGTACACGTTCATTTGCAACTTAACCTCCAATCTTTATTTTTCACAAGGTCGCGGATTTTTGATAGGGGGGTTGATAAAAAAATTTGCACTTACCTATTCTTTTCGAGTTCATTGTGGGTAGTTCTGAGAACAGAAAAAAAAATTGTTAATTTAATTTGTTTAAATAATTTAAAAAAAAGGATGTGAAAATAAAAAAAAGGAAATTTACCTGCTACCCTGAGATTTCTTTGTCTTTGGCCTTTTAATTACGTTTCTGAGATCATCCGGTGGTAGTGTGGAGGCGTAACCATGTTCAGCCTCTGAAAAAATAAATAAAAAATAAATAAATTAAAGAATAATGAAATATAAACAAAAATAGAGGGGGTGGAAGAAAAAATCAGCTGACGAATTCGATAGAAATGACAAGAGTCAGCCATGTTGACGTGGAAACTAAACGGGATGAAAACACTCACCTCTCTCTCGCCTTTCCAAGTATTCTGCCGCCCGTAATAACGCAGCGATGCTCATTTTATGAATAAAAAAATAATATTTGATAAATTAAAAAAAAATCACGGATAAAAAAAAGGGGGGTAATGAAAAAAACGAATGTTTATCGGCTGAGAAACGGGGCTGAAACCTGGACTCGTCCGCGCCCTCCAAACTCACTGCTGCATTTATTGATGTCAAACGCGTAGTGAGCGGGGCCGAGGGAGAGGCATTTCTAAGGAGCTACGCGATTGGCGGAGCCTTTCCTGGCGAGGAGAACTCGACCAACGGGAGCGCTCGTTTTAAAATCGAAACGAGTACCTGGATAGTCACGTGAATCTCATGCCTTGCAACCAAACAAAACAAACAGCTGGTCAGCCGGAGGTCTGGGGGGGCTTCAGCTCACAACACGGCCCCCCCCCCTTCACGATCTAAGCTTACGTGGAAAAAATCTCTACTTTTTAACATTTCAAGGACAAATTTTTAAAAAAGACACATTTAAACAAATACAGATTCTTAATAAATCTATAATTTTTTTTATAATTCTAAGAAATGAACAATATCTATAACTCGCTGATTCTAAAGAAAGGAAAATAAATTTTTATAATGAAATAGTCCACCTGATGAGGCTCATTACGCCGAAACCAGTCATGGAATATCCCATTTTTCATCCTCTCCCCCACGTTAGCTTTTCATAAATGAATATTCCACTAAACGAAAGAGTAAGCCTATTTTCGCCGTTTAAAACGTGATTATGGCGAGACGACAAAAATCTTGACAGTTCACCATAATTCGCACATCCTCGCGAGAGGAAAAAAATTAATCTCGCTGTGTCTTAAACTAGGAAAAACAAGCAGGCAGCCAATGAAATCAGCTCGTTTTATGACACAACGGTTTTTTTTTGTCTTGATGTGCGAATTACATTATGGTGAACTGTCAAGTTATTTTTGTTGTATCGCCACAATCGCGTTTTAAACAGCAAGCCTATTTCGCTGTCGCTAGTTCATGGCGAGATGTATAGTGCCCAAACGAATTGTCAATTTTTGCATTTTGTCCTAAAATGGTCAAAATCAATGTAATAGTTAACAAAAATTGAGGTTAATGCTTCAGCATTTTCTTGCAATTACAATTAAACTGCAGGGACTTTTCATAAAAGGAAAAAATACTTTTCAAGTCAATAATGGGTTTAATTGCCGCTATATAAGTTCTTAAGGGGGGGGGGGGGGGAGCATCAGCATAAATATTTTATTTAAAAAGTTATTAATTATTCAATTTTTTTTCAAAGGTTCAAAAAAAAGTTTGAAATCTAAATATTTAAAAATGATCAACGGAGAAAATTATTGGACTTTTTCAAGGTCTAAGAGTAAATTTATAAGTTCAAGGACACTCAGAAATTATATTTTAACGATCTAATAATATTTATTTTTCACATAAAAAGAAACTTAATTAAAGAATTAAAAAGAAAAAAAAATTGTCTGGCAATATTGAAGTCTTTAAAGAGAAAATCGCTATTTTTATAGCATATTTGTGGCTATGAGCCATACTGTATAAAACAGTTTTTTAAAGAAATTTAAAATTTAAAGAATTCCTAAAGAAAAGAATAGCGAACCCAAATGGTATCAATATACACAAACAACTCCGCAATTCTGGGAACATGCCAATTTCCGATGTACTAAAAAATTTAAATTAGGGAAAAATCCTCGCACCTGAAGTATCCGGAATATAGAAGATAAAATTATCAAAGACGACTAAAAATCTAATCCTTAAAAAAACAAAGTTATTTCGATAATAAAAGATATTGGAGACAAAATAGTTTTATTTTTAAAACGTTAATCCGTAATACCCAAGATAAACGATTAAGAGGTTTCTTATCGCTTGGGATACTAAAAACAATTTTTAAAAGCGTCAAAATAATTTAAAATCGTACTTAAAACTTTCACTTTTTTAAATAAAATTAGATTTCCAGCTAAAATTTGACCTAAATCTACCAGAAAATTGTGGTAAACTTACTATTACATGTAGGTGCGAGTCTTTAGGCCAATTAGGGCGAACGCATTTCGAATGACTTGTCGTAATCCCAACATTAGATGGATTCTGGCATGAATTAAAGGTATCAAATGAGGCCTAGGATCCTAAAAAATAGTTTATAATTTTATCTTCAATAAGTTGCTTACAATAAAATCCTTGTGCGGCGATAATAAGGGCTGAATGTGGTTGAAAAATCCATTAAGAATTTTAGTAAGTTATGTATTTTGGGATGACCGTTTTCTATATCATTGAGCGACTGTTCGACCACCGTAGGCCAGCAAAGAATGAAGTCCAGAAAAAGCGTCCATTCTTCCTAAAAATAAAATTAAAATTAGATGATACTTGAAAAGCCTAGATTTTTAAATTTATCCTTGAAATTGATTCCTTTTATCTTGGGCTCAGTTTTCAGGAAGCCAAAATTGACAAAACATGGAGGGTGTCACAATAACTTCTCTTTGAGGAAGAGAAAACTTACATCTTGAGCCAATAATGAAAAATCGACCGATTTTAAATCAATCAAAGGAGGATAAACGGATGATTTGACCAAATCTTCAAATTTTGCGATCAAGCTGCAAGTCTGACATAATATATAGATAAAGAAAAATTACCTTTACAGCTTGACTTGTGAAGAAATAGAACAGTTTTTTTCTCTAACGTTCACCATGTCAAAAATTACAGCGGCTTCGACTAAATCGTCGATACTTTCCGATGAAGAGTTCGTCTCCAGTTTATACTCGCTCATCGTCTTTATTTCATCAATTTTCATCCTAAAATATTTTATTATAATTTTAATTAATTGGCTTACTTGATGTAATTTTCAGGTTGTAATGTTGACTTTGATGTTTCATTGACAGTTCCGATCAATATTTTATTCTGCGTTCGTAGATTTGTGAGTAAGAATAAAACTTCGTTCAGGATCGGCTTCATGTTGATAATGCCGCCAGAAAATTTTATCAAATTTGAAATTATTTTGTGAACTTTTGATATTCTTAAATCAGTCAAAGATCCTTCGCTTTCAACGTTTTTATTTAAAGAAAACACCTAAAAAAATAAATTATTTTTAAGGGGAACTTACACTCAATTATTGAAACAGTTAATTTTTATGATAAAATGCCAGTTGTTCTGCAATCCATTTTGAGAAATTTGACTTTAGGCAAAAAAGCATGAAAATCCTAATTCTCAAATATCTTGAAAATAAATTTTAGGGACTTGAACATCAATAATTTGTGCTCCCATCTAAGACCTTTCTAAAAAGTATAATTTTAGGATAATCTGAGCATCTTGTCTTGAGAAATTTTAAGATCATCTGACCATCCGTTCTTGAGGAATTTTAAGCCCCCAAATTAAAACCTATTTCTATTCCTTTAAATATCTCAAAAACTACAGAGCCAAAGCAGATGAGATTGAAAATCTGAATCCATATCCGCCTTCGACTACATATGATCTAAATATCATCAGAGTCTAATAAATCACATCACACAACACATCTCTTTCTATCAATTCTAAATTAATGGCGATGAACCATCTCACAATTGGTGACCCATCGACGGCGCCAGAAAGCCATTCTTCTCGTCAGCAGTTCTGCACCTCTTCAACACACTGAATTGGTGGAACTTCAACCTCGGAACGAACTTCTCAACATCTGCGACACTCACGTCACAGCTCGACAGTTCGCGTTCCAGCATCCACACACGCATCTTCGATCATCGCTAGACACAGCACCTCAGACCTTCTTTTTTCCATGGGGGGGGGGGGGGTGCTGTGGGTACAACATCTAAATATCATTGGAGTCAAATCACATCACACATCTCTTTCTATCAATTCTAAATTAGTGGTGATGAACCATCCCATAATTGGTGACCCACAACGAACACAGCGATAAAACAACAAGGTACATATTTACACTCTCAACATACAACACAGAACTTGAATAGCTTCCGGCACGTCTTGATCACCAATCGACGGTGCCAGAATTCCCTCAACACGTCAGCAGTTCCGCACCTCTTCAACCCGCTGAATTGGTGGAACTTAAACCTAGGAACGAACTTCTCGACATCAGCGACACTCACGTCACAGCTCGACAGTTCGCGTTCCTGCATCCGCACACATCTTCGACACAGCACCTCAGCCTTCTTTTCTCCGTGGAGTGGTGATGTGGGTACCACAACTTATGATCTAAACATCATCAGAGTCTAATAAATCACATCACACAAAGACATCTCTCTTTCTATCATTTCTAAATTAGTGGTGATGAACCATCCAACAGATCTATACATATGATAGTTGTTTAAGATTAATCACTGGAATGGTTCTAGGCTGAGAAAACTTAGAAATTTTGGTATTTTCAAAAATAGAACAACTCCAGGCTGGCAAAGCGAGGGAGTTCAGGTAGAGGTCCTTCTAAGTCCCTCTTTGGTGACCAGTTATCCCGGGACTATTATACCGGTTAAGCGGGACAATTTGAAATGTACTTTAGTATTCTTTTTGGAGGATTTGTTTTACATGGGCAAAAAACTGTAAAGAAAGGTCAGGAAACTAAATTTGTCAACCAGAAAAATGACCCAAAACATATTAAAAAGAGGTAACACTCAGAAACACAATGAAACGAGCGATCTTACACCAAAATCAAGGAATATGATCCAAATCTCAAAAAAAAGATGTTAAACACTAAAAAACCTGATAAATCAGACGATTAGAGACCGAAAAATGAGAAAAACGACCAAAAACCCGATAAAAAACATCCATCACAAAAGACCAATAAAAGGTTTCTCTAGACCAGAAAATTAAGAAACCCAAAACTCGCCAAAAAAGGGTATCTTCAAAACATGGTTGCCACAAGTTACCAAAGCGGGACATTTGGTCGTCCCTAAGGTCAAAAAATTTTGCACAAACTTTTCCAACAGAACTCGTAAAATATGGCCATTACAGTGATAATCCTCCAAAATACAATTTTTAGTCAAATTGGGACTAAGTTAAAACAGAAGTTTCAGAGAATGTTAAAATATGGACAGCTAATAAATAAAGAAGCACCTTTCCAGATAATGAATCATTCGCACCATATTTTTCTTCAAGTCTTAGCACCATTTCTAGACCATGCGAGAACGCTGGAGATCTTTCGAGGTCGACACAAAATGTGGAATCTGAAATGTTCATCTTGACGAAGTTTCTTAGAAATGGATTTTTGGTTTCGAGAAGCTTTTGGATTTCCTAGAAAAAAGAAAATGAAAAATATGTCAAAATAGTTTAACCATACAGACCTCGAGGTCGACTTTCCAGACGATCTGTGGAAGGACAGCGACAAAGTCATGCGTCTCTTTCTTCCCCTTCGTTTTCACAAGACGAATCCGAAAACGTTCGTCGAAATCGATGGAACTCGCGAAAAACGCGAACAATTCGTGCAACAAGTAACCCATCCTGAGGAACCACCCGCTACCGTTTCACAATCTTTCAAACGACTAGCACATGTTTAGAATAACCTCTAAGCTGTCGTTATTTTGACAGACGGACTCGGGCGACTTAAGTCTAGAGGAGGACGAGAATGAGAAAGAGCGCATTCCTCGCATTCCGATCTCTCCCCCACCACCGTTCGCTCAGGAAGTCATCGAATGCTTTCTGTGAATACCAAGTTCTTTAAATCTAAATTTTATTAATTTTTAAAAAAGAACTAACATTTTTAATTTAAGAAACCATTTTCTAAAACGGGGTCGCATCGCATAGATGAAACTCCTAACTTGTTATCAAATTTGAACCATGGCAGCAACTCTGGAACTACCGGACCGATTTTGCAAAATTTCTACCTTACCAAGTGCCCTAATCACCCCTAACATCTCCAGAAATACTTGACCGATTTTCAAGAAAAATAAGTCATTTTGAAAGTTCAAAAATTCAGCCTTCAAGCTCCAAAAATTCAAATTCTCCTCACACTGTTTTCTATATTTATTTAAAGCATAAAAATAGTTACAGAAAGATTATTTACATCAGAGCAGCCTGTTGCACAGAAAAAGCGGGAAAAATTCTTGTCAGTCTTTAGCATCGCTTAGTACTTCGATGACGCTTTTTGACATTTTATATTTTTGGTACATAATTCCACTTTTTGACTATTTTTAGCGTTTTCAAACTTAAATTTTGGGTTTAACACATTTTGATGAAGTAAAAACTTATTTTTATAATAAAAAAAATGTACAATCGATTAATTTTTTTCGATATTTCGATGTGTGTAGGAATTTCGCAGATAAAAAGGCAATAAAACGTTATTTTAACTTATAATAAAGATTTTTTAGTTTATTGTTTATTGTAATTGTTTAAAAAATAGGGTTTTATGGTTTTTATGTTCTTGCAATAATCGCGTTTGCGCCTCGGCGGTTTATGATGGGAGGTGGGGGTGGAGGAAAACGGGAATCGGCAGTAAAGATTTCATTTTGTTATTTGTAGATAGGTCCTCCATGCGCCATTTTAATGCCTTTTTAGTTTTTTAAGTTTAATTTTCCCTTTTTATTAAATTTTATTCCCCGACCCCTTAGAGAAACTATTAAAGAAAACCTAGTCAACAAATTAACGCTTTTTTTATATTTATAATGGACGAACGGGTAAGTTTTGTTTTTGTGTATTTTTTTGTGTTTACATTTTTTCGTTTGCAGCTCGGTTCGATGTCCCTTTGGACGAAAGCGCAGCAACTTCAAGGGGATGCTTTGCAGCAAGTTCAGGCTGTTTATGGCGAGCACTTTCCCATTGAAGTCCGTCACTTTTTGGCTCCATGGATTGAAGATAAGATGTGGTCAGTTATCACTTTGTCTTCTTTTTTGGGGGGAATCTTTATCTTTTGTTCTAATTAGTTTAGTCCATTTGGGTTATGATGTGATGATGCTTCTGATGTATAGTCAACTTGTTGATTAGGGTACACTTTCGGTTAAACAAGGTACTGCAATTGGCCTCATTTTCAAAGCTCCCCTTGGTGTCATGTCTTTTGCGGAAGTTAAACAGGTCTGGCAATCAAGGGGAAAAGTCATGGCTCCAAAGTCGGTTTCTCCCACACAGAAAAAAAAAGAATATTTTTTGTAGCATCGATAACAATAGCCACTTCACCATTTCTTGGTATGTCGCGTTGATGGCTAATTCAGAGTAGATCAGCTAAGTGCATGAGATGACCCGGGGGGGGGGGGGGGGGCAAATTTCAAACTGACACGTTATGTAAAATGGTCTAAAAACCCGACAAAAAAGATGTTTAAACGCTCGAACACTCGATAAAATGGTTGTTTTAACACAGAAATGGAGAACAAACCATAAAAAGTGTTAAAGTAATTAATACTTATTGGAAGATGTTTATTGACCAGGAAATCGAGGAAATGAATAAAAACCTCGACATTTAACGGACGGAAACCTGATTTAACGGGTGTTTTAATCCAGAAAATTGAGTAAAACTACCCAAAAAGATGTTTAACTGTCAAATACCTGTTACAAGGGGTTTTTCTAGACCAGAAAATTGAGGAATGACCAAAAACCTGGAAAAAAGATACTTAACGCCTGGACACCTGATTTAACGGGTGTTTCTAATCCAGAAAATTGAGTAAAAGAACCCAAAAATGATGTTTAACTATCAAATACCTGTTGCAAGGGGTTTTTTAGACCAGAAAATGAGGAATATGACAAAAACGGTAAAAAGATACTTAACGCCAGGACACCTGATTTAACGGGTGTTTCTATTCCAGAAAATCGAGTAAAACGACCCAAAAAAAGATGTTTAACCCTCAAAAACCTGTTAGAAAGGGTTTTCCTAGACCAGAAAATCGAGGAAATGACCAAAAACCTGGTAAAAATGATACTTAACGCCTGGACACCTGATTTAACGGGTGTTTCTAATCCAGAAAATTGAGTAAAAGAACCCAAAAATGATGTTTAACTATCAAATACCTGTTGCAAGGGGTTTTATAGACCAGAAAATCGAGTATATGACAAAAACGGTAAAAAAGATACTTAACGCCAGGACACCTGATTTAACGGGTGTTTCTATTCCAGAAAATCGAGTAAAACGACCCAAAAAAGATGTTTAACCCTCAAAAACCTGTTAGAAAGGGTTTTCCTAGACCAGAAAATCGAGGAAATGACCAAAAACCTGGTAAAAATGATACTTAACGCCTGGACACCTGATTTAACGGGTGTTTCTAATCCAGAAAATCGAGTAAACAACCCAAAAAAAAGATGTTTAACCGGCTCCGTGGCTGGTGGGTTCAGTCTTGAACTCCCACCACGGAGATCCGGGGTTCGATCCCAGATTGGGTAGGGATTTTTGGTTGGAAGTTAAATTCCAATTAAATATCCTTCTACAAAATCTGTGGATAATTTAGTTAGGCCCTCTGGTAGTTGGTCCCGAAAAAAGGGCGCCACGGCATTATGGCGAAAGCCCCCGCCTGGGTCCAACCCCCTCCCCCCTTGTGACGGTCTGAGGCCAACAAGTATCAAAAAAAGAGTAGATTAACCAATAGGAAGAGTAAGCCTCTTGCTCATTGGTTATATCTACTTCTTTATAATAATAAAAAGATGTTTAACCCTCAAAACCTATTAGAAAGGGTTTTTCGTAGACCAGAAAATCTAGGAAATGACCAAAAACCTGGGTAAAAAAGATACTCAACGCCCAGGCGCCAGATTTAATGGGTTTTATAATCCAGAAAATCGTGTAAAACAACCCAAAAAAAGACGTTTAACCCTCTAAACCTGCTAGGGGTTTTTCTTGAGAATCTAGGAAATGACCAAAAATCTGGGATAAAAAGATATTTAACGCCACGCACCAGATTTAACGGGTGTTTTATACCAGAAAATCTACAGAAGCTACTAAAAACTTGGTAAGAGATGTTTAACGCCTGGATAAAAATTTCTGTACCAGAAAATCGTAGAAAATGACCAAAAACTTGCATAAAGATGTTGAACTCCTGAACACCTTCTAAAATGGGTGTTTCTAACTTTCCTTTACCTAAAGGATACCTTGAACATCCCTTTTCTGTTCCTTAAAAGCAAGATTTTAAGTGAAAATCAATGATTGCAATGAGCCAATGAGAGTTTTGACGATCTTAAGTTACCTCAATGTCTTGAAAAAATGGTTGGAAATTCGAAGTATTCCTTTTATTTTAAGGAACAGATCACTTAAGGGAGGTTTCATTTATACAAATTCATGCAAAGGAAAGGTTTTTAAGAAAATCTTGAAAAAAAGGTTTCTTAAGGAAAGTTGATGGGTCTATTTTCTTAGGGTTTCATGCTCAACAAAGTTTCTTGTTGGCATAACTTGTACTTAATAAAAAAACTACTTTTCTTCACAGAAAAATGATGAAATTATTTGAAATGTTATTATACTGTTGGCATTATACGTAGGATTAATAAAATTTCTGCTACGTTGAACATAATGTAGTTATTCATTTTGTTTGTTGGGATTTCATATATCAACTTCCTGGAATTTAAGCCCAGGTTTAATCAACTTTGTTGGATGTTTGATCACAAACATTTCCCCTCCCCTTACTATTTTCCCTTGAAATTCTCAATACTTTATTCATGGTAGTGCATGCTATGTAATTTTTTTCACTTTTTTAATTACTGTATTTGATAAAATATTGTACATATTTTGATATCCTGGGGATTTTTTTAAATAAATAAAATGATGTTATATTTGATATGCAGGGCTGATTTAGAAACAGACAATCCTCAGCATGAGCAATATGCTGCATCGTTGTTTTCTTCGCTTATTCAAGAACTGCAGTTAAGAGCGAACAGTCTTGTTTCCGATGAGCATTTCGTCACAAAAATCAAGTTGATGGAAGCTGCTACGTTTTTTCAAGTAAATTTTATTTATGATTATGTTTTAATAATTGTTTTTTAGCAACGATATGCTCACAATCCGCTAGCTCTGTTTGGGACGTTGAAACATTGTTTGCAAACTGAACAGAAAGTGGTGCAGCAAGCGGAAAATGTAAGTGTTTGAATTTTGTGGGAGGATTGAGTTTTTTTTTGTTCAGGCTGGTGTCGATTTGGGCGGTGGGATGAGTACAGTGCTGCAGAAATAGCGCAGCAGTTGGATATTTTACGAGCTAGAACGCACGAGACTTCTGAAGATTTGAGACGAATGGAACAAGAACAAGAATCTTTAGCGTTGCAGTATCATGAATGCACTAAACTTAACGGTAAGTTCTTTTGTGCAAAAGAGTTTTCAGCGCAAGAAACACCCTTTTTTTCTGGATGCCATAATCCTTTCAATTTTTCAGCTCACATCGCTCATTTACAGACACAGCCGCAGACTCAGCAAAATGTTGAATTGGATAGAAAATTAAGCAGACAGAAGGAAATGCTTGAGCAGATTCTTGGTCAAAAGGTAGACTGTTATTTTATGTGATTGAATAATGTTTATGGTTTACAGGTAAGCGGATTGATGCAGCAGAGATTGACTTTGGAAGATAAGCTAGAGAGAACGTTCACTGTGATACAATCGGTTCAATGTCGCATAATCGATGATGAATTGATTAAATGGAAAAGGGACCAACAATTGTCCGGAAATGGTGCTAAGTTTAACAATAATTTAGACTTGATACAAGAATGGTGTGAGTCTTTGGCGGAGATCAATTGGCTGAATAGGCAGCAGGTGAAAGAAGCTGGGCGGCTCAAAGCGAAATTACCTCTTCAAAACCAAGGAGTGACCGACGTGCTTCCAACTTTGGACAGAAACATAACGCAGTCGCTTTCCAGCCTAGTGACCAGCACATTTGTCATTGAAAAACAACCTCCTCAAGTTATGAAGACAAACACAAGATTTACAGCGACTGTAAGGCTTTTAGTTGGAGGTAAACTAAACGTGCATATGACACCACCTCAGGTAAAGGTCACGATAATAAGCGAAGCTCAGGCGAATGCTCTCTTGAAAAATGACAAAGCCTCCAAAGGCGAAGCCAGTGGAGAAATTCTTAATAATTCTGGAACCATGGAATATCACGCACAGACAAGACAGTTGTCAGTAAGCTTCAGAAACATGCAGCTTAAGAAGATCAAAAGAGCTGAGAAAAAAGGAACGGAGTCTGTCATGGATGAAAATTTTCACTTTTGTTTTCTTCCACGTTTTCAGTCGGAGGGGGAGAACTCGTTTTTCAGGTATGGACGCTTTCTTTACCGGTCGTTGTTATCGTCCATGGGAATCAAGAACCGCACGCGTGGGCCGTGACATGGGACAACGCTTTCGCCGAACCTGGGCGATCTCCGTTTGCTGTACCTGATAAAGTTCTATGGCCATACGTCGGGGAAGCCCTCAACATCAAATTCTGCTCGCAAACCGGTCGGCAATTGAGTGAAGACAGCTTAAGATTCTTGGCGGAAAAAGCGTTCAGGGCAAGCAACGTCACCGATTTTACCAACATGATGCTCAGTTGGTCTCAATTCTGTAAAGAACCTTTACCTGAACGAAATTTCACTTTTTGGGAATGGTTTTACGCTGTAATGAAACTAACCAGAGAACACCTCAAAGGCCCTTGGGTCGACGGGTAAGCCCTCATTCCAAATTATGACTTAACCTCAATTTTTTTTCAGTTGCATTTTGGGATTTGTCAGAAAAGAATTAGCACAAGAAATGCTCTCCAGTTGTGCCAACGGTACATTTTTACTCCGTTTTTCAGACTCCGAACTGGGAGGCGTCACCATTGCTTGGGTCGGCTGTTCTGAAGATTCAAGTAAATTTTTATGCACTATGTATTTGATTTTTTTAACCTTTTCTTTTAGAACGACCTGGAGTTTTCATGCTACAGCCATTTACAAGTAAAGATTTTGCTATAAGGAGCCTTGCAGATCGCATTTCAGACCTTCACCATTTGGTTTATCTATACCCTGACATATGCAAACAGCAAGCATTTAGCAAATACTACACTCCTTTTACTGGTATGCATTTTTTCTTTTTATCTGTTTAATTTATTTTTAGACAATCATTCGACAACCACAAATGGATATGTAAGGCCGATGTTGGTGACGCAAATCCCAGGGTTGAACAACGTCAACAGCCTCCCCGCGACACCTCAAGCTATGTTCCAACCCCAATCGCCAGAAAACAGCACAGTCGGTGATAACGTAAACAGGTATATTGATCTTTCATAATGTCCAAATGCATGATCTTCTGTAACTAATGTCTTTCCACAAACGAAAAAAAGACGAAACAAAAATCAGATTCTTTTTTTACACTAAACAGCCCCGGCGAAGAAACTAATTGCAACAGCGTTGGTAAACTTGTGACATCTGCAATCCTCAGCCAGTGAATTTCAAATATTTTCCTGTCCTTAAATGTATTCTTGGTGTTATCATTTCAAATAACTGTTGTAGTATTTATGAAAGCCGAACCTAAAAGGAAAAGGCCTAAATTTAAGTTAGTCGTTTAGAAAAATCAAGAAGAAAACCATCTTTGAGACCAGCTTGTCCACATTGCCGTCCTAAAACTAGTGTTGCCAACTGTTTTTACCGCAGAAACATTGAGTTAAGTAAAAGTTGGCAATACAATTTTAAATAATTGCCCCTCTCCCTCTCTCTGTTTTGATACTAAGGAAAGCCTAAGATCGTCTGGTAATTCCTAAATATGGAAGCCATAAAACCCCTTCCTTTTTTTTAAGTTTTTTTTTTCCTGGGTTATTAAGTACAGAGCAATTAGATCAAAAAGGAACCCTAAAAATTTCTTATCTAGACAATTTTAAAAAGCTGAAAAAGTGCAGCGAATCTTAGCGAAAAGGCCAACAAAAATGACAACTTCTCCGCTGTGGGAAACGCCTTCAAAAATTGTTTCTTGGCCACAAGACTATGGGGAAATAAAGGGTTTTTACAGCTAAAATTTTGAAAAAGTCATCAAATCCAGGTTTACCAACTGATAATTTTTCGTTTACTTTACCAAGATCTCTCTTCTCCCTTTAATTTAACGTAAATATTTTATATAAAATTATTTCTGCTTTAAACCTCATAGTTTTTGGGAAATTTGATAAAAACCCCTAATTTTACCTCTTGGCAGGGTGCAGATCTACTTTCGCTGTACAGAATCTCTTTTTTATTTGTTCCTATTTTTTTTCCAAATCCTTCATAATCCTTTCCTTCTTTTATTTTTGTTTTATTTTATTTTTTATTTTTTAAATATTACAGCTTTCATTCCGTTCTGGATCTTTAGTTCATTCCTTTTTCATCCAACCTCAGGGGCCATTAAAAATCAACAGTATTCTTTAGAATTAGGGATAAAAAAAAGATGACTGAATTGATTCCAGTTTTAATTGTATTCTTCATGTGTTTAAAAAATGTTGACAGTATTAATGGATTTCTATGTGTTTCTCGAAGATTTTTAAAAATATCGATGTCCACTTTTTTGACGTTTAATGAAAATACGTAGAGCTTTCACTTTTTAAAAGAAGTTAAACTTTAAGTTCACTTTTCGTCTTTTTTAGAGATTTGTTCTCTGTATAAGCCAAATTTATTGAATTTTTTTATTTTAGTTAAATGTATATATCACGTTAAAAAGTTAAATTTTAGTCAATGTTAGAAAATTGTGCTTTATGATCAAAATTTTTAAATGTTGCACAAAATTACAGACGCGGTAAAGCTAAAATAAAAGACGAATTTTAGCTTTTATTTTATGTTTTTACCAAAAATCAGATAACCCTGTACATTCCAGCCTGAAGTACAACAAAAAACTGCTCAAATTCGTTTTTTTAATGCTCAATTTTTTTTCACACAAATGCACTATTAAAGTAGAAAAAAAGAAATTATTTTTGTAAATGCAAGTCGCTCAAAATTTGATGATTGAAAATAAGGGACCGTACTTATAGAATTTAATTTTTAAAAAAATTTAACACAGGGTTTTTTATTTTTTATGCACTTTACATTATTTATCACCCCCTATTTAATAGGAAGTCGAGACTGATAAAGATTTACAGGGTCTGGACTTGATGCACTATTTTTTTTGCCGTCCTTTTTTTTCTTATTGTTGAAAAAAATATTGTTAATAAGTTCCATGGAATCTTTTTTAAAATACCAGTTAATTGTGCAATCGTGGAACTAGTAAACAATATAAATTTTGCGGTGCTGTAAAATTTTATTTGATAAATGTTTTCCCCAACATCTCTAAGGTGTTATATAGTCAAATTCTGATGTTTTAGATGTCAATAAATGTGAATAGCTTTAAGACTTTCCATTTATTTGGACATATTTGTAAAACTCAAATTTTTTTTTGTTTCTCCATGTTAAATTGTTGAAGTAAAAGATGTATTTTAAAATATTACAGATCTGTTCAAAAATTTCGTTATTGACTTGTGTTGTTTCTTCCCTTTTTTTTTTATTCATGTCTCGGTAACATTTTTAGTTTTAGAATTTTTTATTCATATTTTCTTATTTCGACCAATATGTTTTTTACTATCTTAGTACTTATATTTGTTTAAAGTTCTAATCGGGGGATTTCTTAACATTTGCAGCTTCAAAAACCTTTGTGATTGGGCCAAAAAGTTTTTATGATGTTTTGAGTATCATTTTATGACCTAAAATTTTATAGGTCATAAAAAAAATTTCCTTTCCTCATGGATTTTGAAGCTGCAAACTTCAGGCTTTACACGTGTGAAAGATTTGGTCAAAAAGGTGAAAAATTATCTTGAAAATCGCCAGAAAAGTTACCGAGATGCTTTTTATGTACGACAGCAAAAGTCACAGCATTAGTCAATAACAGAAACCATTATTATTTTATTATTTTAATTTATTTTTTTTTTTTAAAAATTATTTTCCTTCTCTGTATTGACTCATTGTTGTGTCTTTTGTTGTAGTTACAAAACGTCGTCGGACATGGACTACCTGCTCGGAGTCGAACTTCCGGGCCTTGAGGAAGCAAGCATTGACAACCTTCCAGATTTATGCAGTATACAAAATAATCAACTTTTTCTAAAAATCCTTCAAGTACAAAAATAGCGAAAGGATAGTTTATTAAATATTTTTCAAGTCTTCTCTAGCACAAATCATATAGCACAACCGTGCTTTAGCGAAGCACCTAAAAAAAAAATTTTGCCTTATATTAAAGCCTTATTTTTAGATAAAATTATATTAAAATTAGTACAAAAGTGCCATTTAATAACAAAATAGTTTAGATTTAAATGATAGATGAAATATTTTATTAATAGAATTTAGTTTTGGGAATTGCAATCAAACATTTGAAGCTCAAAGTTTACCTCAGAGGTTAATTAGCCCTTTTAGGTCAAAAGCTAGTGGCCTACACCATATTTAATGCTGTCACGCGCCAAAAATTCAAATAAGGGAAAAATAAAACAAGAGTGGCACGACTGGTGCACAGCTGGAGACCACGTGACTTTTTTTTTCACGCCGGGTCTTCTTCGTCGCCGAGCTCGAGCGGAAAGGACGCTTCTTTTTGTTCAAGTGCGAACTGTTCCTTTTTTAAGTAAATATAAAAGAAAAAAATAGTATTCGTCTTCGGGACAACCTTGTGCCTCGCCTTTTTCTACGAACCACATTTTTATTCGGACTTCACGTTCGATGCTTCGTTTCTCAAGTTTCTGCTTCGTCTCCTCTTCTCTTCGTCTCCTCTTCTCTCCGACTTCGTCGATCGCCGCTTCGTTCCCCTTTCCTTCAACATTTCAGAGACAGGTGCTTTTTTTTTAACTTATATGTAATAGGTATTGGTGTTTTGTGTATATCTTTTAAAGAAACAAAGAAATCTTTTTTTTATGAATAAAAGGACAATTATTTATTTATTATTTTTTTTTATAATTAATATTTCCTTATGGTCAAGATCCATGTTCTCTTTATTTTATTATCCAGGTAATCTTTTAATTTAATTTTTTTCTCTTCATATATTTTATTTTTCCTTTTTTTTAAACAAAATGGGCAGCTTCCCCATAAATAATGGTAGCAGAGCAAAAAGCCATTAAGGATATTTTTTATTTTATTTTTGTCAATTTTTCAATTTATTCAAATCTGTGTCTTAATTCGTCTTGTATGCTTGTGCCTAACATTGTTTTGTTGAAACTTGTCCGGATCGGATTCATGCACATTTTCAATCGCGTCATTCTTTTAATCTTCACAAAGACATTTGATAAGTTTTGAATTTCCTTTTAATTTAATTTCTTTAATTTCAAAACAGAATCTTTCTTCCTTTCTAATTTAATTTTTCCTTTTTTCCCTTTCCAAAAATGGTCCTCGATTGTTCCACCTGTGGTCCTTCCTCAGAAGGCGAGTTTGCGGACTGCACTAAATGCAAGCAACCGGTTCACATACCATGTTCCCACATCACTATGGTTAACTTTAAAAAATTAAATTCCGCAGCCAAACAGGCATTTGAAGGGCCGTGCTGCAATGAAAGAAACCGCATTAAAGCGGACAAATTGCGGTCCGATAAAGACCTCATTAATGCCTCTCCCTTATGATGGACGAAAAAATTAAAGTTTTGTCAACTGAATTGAATGCCGACGTGGCAACAAAAATTTCAGAGGCCATTAAGCCTATATCCGATGATCTACAACGCCTTAAAGATCGATACATGTCCCTCAAAGACCTAATTTCGCCAAAAAAGGCAAAACCAAACCTGCAAAAACCTACGATCTCGGATCAAACTCAACAAAAAGATGATGAATCACTTCTTGATTTTTCCCTCACCGACTATGGTGCGTCAACGTACGATTTGTTTCCTCTGCAGGAGGACAAAAAAGATGATGAAAAATCGGAGTCGTCATCTTCATCATCGTCTTCTTCAAACTCCCGTTCTCGATCCCGTTCTATTTCATCTAGTATGAAAAAAAGGATTAGGGAATTACCTCATTTTATCCTTTATCGTCCACAAACGATAATAGATTTTTTGACAAGATTGGCGCCTATCGCCAACCGATTAAAGGGAAGATTTAGGCAGATTTTGAGGGTTATAGCAGACAAAACTATCAACACCACATCAGCTAACACATTATACAACGCAATAAATCACCCCAACATCAATTACGACGTTTTTTCCGCATCTCTCATGAGGCACTGCCTCACGAAGAAGCAATATGACCAGGCCAAATCACAATTATTGTTTCAGCCACAAAAAGATGGCATCGCTTTGAGAGAATATGTTGATTCTCAAATAATCTTGTCGAAACTCTTTAATGAACATAAAGAAGAATTTAATGTATCTAATATAATCAAATCTTAGACCCGAATTATTTGCTTTTGTTTGGAAATCACGACACAATAAATTCTTATAGCGCTCTTTACGCTAAAGTCCGAGACGTTGAAATTAATATTAATGAACGTTATGGTCCCAATTTCCAAGCGCAGAACCCTTCTGCCCCTACAACCCCAAATTTCAAGCCAGATTTTTTTAAAAATCAATACAACAATAGAGGCGGTTATAATAACAATAGAGGCGGTTATAACATAATAATTACAGAGGCGGTTATAATAACAATAGAGGCGGTTATAACAATAATAATTACAGAGGCGGTTATAATAACAATAGAGGCGGTTATAACAATAATAATAATAGAGGCGGTTATAACAATAATAGAGGCGGTTATAACAATAATAGAGGCGGTTATAACAATAATAGAGGCGGTTACAATGATAACAACAATGCCGGTTATCCAAACACCCAAAATCAAAACACCACGAATGGCCAACAAACTAAACCTCATAACGGCACGAATGGAGATTTTGGCAACAGGCAAAATTACAAATCACAGTCAGGCAAACAGCACCAAAATAACAATCGGTATCAAAAAAAAAAAATGTTTCCTTTTCAAACAAAGAACAATCCTTTGCTGCCTTGACTGACACTGTACAACAAATCGCTCAATTGCAAAAGATTTTTACTTCTATGGGTTCTTGCACCTCAGAGCACTCCCGTTGCTCCAAACTCTAATAAACTTCAAAAAACTAGGCTCACCCCCTTACGAAAGTCCGATAAAATCCCTTCCCTTTTTGAACATACGCATAGGCGGGCACAAGACACCTGCAATGCTTGACTCCGGCTCTTCGATTAGCGCCATCTCTGAACAACAATTTAAAATTATCGGACTAAAATCTTTTAAAGCTTATTCTCCCACTTCAAGTACCAAAATAATATCAGTGGCGGGCAATACAGCTGAATGTAAGGGGGAAGGAACTCTAAAAATAAATTTTACCACACTTTCTTGGTATATTAAAGTTGTCATCATACAGCAGCTTCCAATTCCACTTCTTTTGGGATTTGATTTCATGACCCATTCAGGTCTCATCATGGATGCCCATCGTAGGCACATTTCTTTTGCGTTTAATCCCTTAAAAACGTTCTCACTATGTTGTCCTCACCCATCGGAGGGTGTAAATTTGGCAGTCGATTCCAAAATGGCTGTGCTCGGTCAATTAGATCATTCAGCGGAAGATCACCAAATCTATGCGTCCTTTGGGGTGGACAGTGATATTCAAAGTGACTCAGACCACGAATCACTCTCCTCGTCGTCGTCGTCCTCATCCACTCATCTTAGTTTCAATGTCGACAATTATAAAACCTTTTCATTAAGAAGTTCCCAGACGTTTTGACGTCAAAATAGGTACGGCTAAAGACTACGAACTCGAAATTTTTGTTAGAATACACCTCCGATCAACATGCCGGCCTATCCATTAAATCCCATTGATCTGCAGAAGATGCGATCAATTATTGATGAGCTATTGGCTCAGAACGTCATCCAACCAACCATCACTAAATGGGCATCGCCAGCATTCTTGGTGGCAAAAAAAGACCCTAACAAAAAAAGGCTGGTAATTAATTATAAGAAGCTGAATGAACATATCGTTTTTAGCGCCTGGCCTCTGCCAAAATTGGACGATATTTTCCAACATATTTATGGTGCTACGTTTTTCACTGTTCTTGACCTCTCGCAGTCGTTTCATCAGCTGCTTTGCACCCCAACTCAAGAAAATACACCGCTTTTAAAACATCTTTTGGACACTATGAATTTCTCAAAGTCCCCATGGGCATCAGCCTCGGGTCCCAGGCTTTAACTCAGTACCTTGAACGCATCTTTCATCCAATCAAGTACCGCTTTATGTGGAACTATGTCGATGACATAATAATTTATTCTTCTTCTGCAAAAGAACATTTCAATCATGTTTCGGTCGCTCTCCAAATCTTACGCGACAACGGCTTAACTGTGGATCCTGACAAAGCTAAGTTTTTTCAAACATCAGTCAAATTTGTAGGTCACCAAATCTCCAAGAATTCTATAGCGATTGACCCTGACCGGATAGAGGTTATTCGTTCGTTTACCCCACCCACGACTCTGCACCAACTTTGTCATTTCTTGGATTTTGTTCCTTTTTTGCGAAATTTATCCCGAACTACTCGGAGATAGCGGCACCTCTACACGCCCTTAAGTCTAACGATTCACGCTTAGTATGGACTTACGAGTGCCAGCAGGCCTTCGATTCGCTTAAGACTGCTCTAGTTTCTCCAGCGGTTGGCGATACCGAATTTCAATGAAATTTTCCTTTTGTATACGGATGCCTCAGGCATTGCCGTCGGCTCGCTGTTGGCTCAGGCAGATAGGGATGGCTCATTCGTCCCATAGCTTTCTACTCCAAAAAACTGTCCGGCTCCGAAAGAATTACACTGCCTATAAAAAGGAGTTATTTGCGGTCATATTGAGTTTTCGTCATTTCCAAAAATTCCTCACCCATAGGAAATTCAAATTATATACGGACTGTAGTGGTCTCGTTCAATTCCTGAAAGGTGACAGATCTCGTATCCTTAGTAACCCAGCTGTGCGATGGATCTCGGAACTAGATTCCTTTAATTTCGAAGTGATCCATGTCAAAGGAAAATGTAACACCGTTGCGGACTATTTAAGTAGATTTTCCAATCCCGATTTTGACTCCGTCGAAACTCAAACGAACTCACCTGTTTTGTTCGCATCGCCTCTCAAAGATTTGCCCTCTCTGTTTTCAAACTTTGGGGAGCTTCAAATGAAAGATGATTTCATAAACGATCGACTTAACGCTTCTGACGTTTATTCCATTCTTGAGGACTAGGTATTTTTCTCCACCTCAACACCCTCAGATAAGAAAATTGGTGATTTTTATATGTATTTACAAAGGGGTAAAATAAAGTAAATGTGGCAAGTTTCGAATGTAGAACTACATTATAAGTACAAATTTGAGACGGAAAATAAGGCGCTTACCCTGTGAGAGGGTACTGTCACAAAGCGGTCGTTCCGGGCGTTGTCGAATGGTAGATGGAACTTTGGTAATAGGCGTCGTTGTATCCGCCGTATTGAGACATGTCGTACATCTTGATGTCCGCTTTGCTTTCGGTCGGTAGGAGTCTGGTTTAGAAAAGGATGAGAGGCGGCCGTATATTCTTGTTTGAGATGGTGTTGGCTGTAATGCTCGGAGAGTCCTAATGGGAGTGGCACTTTCCCAAAATTTCGTCTTGAGATTGCTGGAGGCATAGTTCGGGAGCGCTTTGGTGTAGTAAAGAAGCCATGTCCGCGTCCTTACCGAGCATACTCCCTTGGATCGCGCTAAGGTCGCCTTTGTCCAATTTGTCTTGGCTCTTTTTGTCGTCGTGGTGACCGTGGTGTGGGTGGTGGTGATGAGAGGAAGCGTTTTTATGGAGTTGTCTCGCCGCTTCTTTCTTTTCGTCTTTGAACCTCTTCTGCCGTCTCAGGTGGCATCCGTTTTCGAACATGTTCCCCGAGTCGGGGTGTAGGGTCCAAAAGGATCCCTTTCCTGGTTTGTCCGGCGTCCTCGGGACTTTGACGAAACAATCGTTGAAGGAGAGCGAATGTCTGATCGAATTCTGCCATCTCTGCTGGTTCTGTCGATAGAAAGGAAAGAGGTCCATTATAAACTGGTAGATTTCCGAAAGGGTTAGCATTTTCGAAGGGGAGTTCTGTATGGCCATCGTTATGAGAGATATGTACGAATAGGCGGGCTTAGCGTGGGTGTAACTTCTTCTGTAAGTCTTGTCGTTTCTCGCCCTATGTAAGAACGCCGCGGAGCTCGAAGAACCGCCGCGTCTGCAGCAATCAAATCCCCTCGTTGCGCAGAACTCATCGCCGCCAATCCGGGATTTAATTATTAAGAGAGTTCATACAGCTACTCACTGTATTGATATTTCCGTAACCCATCGCGTTCGAAGACATGCAGTTTCCGTTCATGGGCATCGATCCCATACCAGATCCGGGGGGAGCGAGCATGTTCGTCGGGAATCCTCCACTTTGAGGGAGCACGGATTCATCGGCACACAACTCATCGAATTCATCGAGTAGGTCGGAGTCATCGTCGGGCTCATCGTATTCACGCTACTCATAGCACTGCTTACCGTGTCCGAATAAAGTTTTCTGAGATAACATAGTCATAATAATAATCACAGTCCGAGAGGTCGTTTAGCAACAGGTACGCACAGACACTTTTATTGGAAAAACAAACACGGGTCCGCGGATCGCTGTTTGGCTAAGAAGGGGGACACACTATTTAGCTTTCCATGATCAAACTGAAGTACCTCCAAACTTTACCGTCATGAAATAGCAAATGGAGCTAAAGTTAATAGAGGGGGAGAACCCCTACCAACCGCCTCGCCGACCAATCCGACTCGTCTCCATGGATACGGCCATGGCCGAGTCCGACGTTTACGCCTTTCTCCCTCCTCGATTCCCTACAGCGCACTCGCCTGTTCCCTCGCAACTATTCACTACCACTAGTGAGTCAGTCCGTCTCGACACCCCATTCGTTTCCAAAAGAAAAAAAATATTGAAATTTCACATTTCTTTCATTCACATTTTTTAACTCTCATTACTTTGTAAGTATTTAAATTTTTAAAAAATAAACAATTGTTATTATATTCTTTTTTGTAAATTTACTTCTTAATATCTCTCCTCCTTGATTCCAATAATTGAAAATCTTTACTGGGAAAACAGAGTAAGTCTCAGTATTAGCGCTATTTTAAACAACAAAATAATAACTTGAACTACTGTACATTTTAAACAATTATATGACTTATTTGCTCCAAGCATACAATAATATGCAGATAGCGATTTCAAAAAACTCGAAATACAGGGTGAGTCGCTACTCGGCTTTTTATTTATTGCCTTCCAAATGAATAAATTAGGCAAATTATCATCTAAAGAGGGTCGTAACTCGCATATATTAACTTCCTTAAATTTTGTTAATATCCGTTTTTGTTAATATATAAGAATAATATCTTGTAAAAAAATTTCTAACGCCCTCCCCCTCAAAAGAAAATAATGCAAAATCTTAAGCTGATTTCAATTTTTTATAAGAATTGGCTAACAATTAGAAATGGAACCAATTTTATTTTTAGATTTTCCGCCCCTAATTCCTCGATGTTTCAAACCAGACTGCAGAGTCGTTAACCTTACAAAATTTGAGTCTGTAGTAGAAGTATAGCTTTCTGACTTTTCATTAATTTTTTCAAGTGGGAAAATTATAAGGAAAAGTCGGAAAAATTGTCGCTGTAGCGCTCTAACGGTTAGTTTATGACTTAACGTGGGTTCGGAGAACATTCTGGAGAGAAATTAATTGCTTTGTTTAGGCTCCGTAAGAAATAACTTACGTATGCAAATAAAACAATATTAATTATTTACTAAATTAAGGTGTAAATATTAGTAACGAGGGTGAAAGAATGAAAAAAAAGATATTCACGACTGGTTTCGGCGTAATACGCCTCCTCAGTGGACAGTTTCCTTATTTTTTCATTCTCTTCTATTCAACTTAACCCTTACTAGAGAATCAAAAAATAAAAAAATTCCTCCACCTAAAGAGGCGTTTTTCGCCGAAGCCAGTCGTGAATCATTCTTTTTTTTTCATTCTCTCTCCCTCGTTACTAATATAAATATTAATTATTTATTTACAATCAAAAAATTAATACATAAAACCTCTTGGACTGCATCCCATTGAGAAAAGGGAGGTAAATACGGAGACGATTTTTTAAAACATTCGTCATAAATTATGGCAAAAAAGAGTTACCCTCGGTAATTTCTTTAATCCTATAGCAACTCATCAAAAAGAGCTTATTAGGTACCCCTAATAATTTTTTTACATTTTATTTATTTTTTGGTCTAAAACTCTCTTGACTAATTTCATTTAAAAAAGTTTCATGGCAGATTCAAAACATCGTAAGGACAACCTATTATTACGGAGTCCGGGGGTCGATCCCGGGCTGTGTGGAGGGATTTTGTTTAGAAAATTCTGTCTAGTTTTTTTAAATAACTTTTTTCTTGCTTTAATCAAAAATTAAACATTTTTTACGTAGTCCGTGGTCATATTTGACCCAGACACTTCTTTGGAATGGGCGCCAGGGCAATATGGCGGAAGCCCCTACTCTGTGGCTTACGAACTTATTCTTTTTCGTTTCTTCCTTTTATCTGGAGCCAGCCATGGGCAGGGAAAATGGATGAGATTTAAAAAAAAATAACTACGCAATAAACTCACTCTTTTGGAAAAGACTACTCAATATGGAACCATACGGATACAGTTGCACCACAGTAGTACATTGACTGTTAAGAGAGATAAGCGACAATGTAGCGGAGGTAATACCTACTCAGGGATGAAAATTTTCAATGGGACTAGCGTTCTTCGCTATATGGTTATGGATGGTTAGGTTAGGCCGTTTGATGGAACGCGCCACCGCTAAACCAGAGAGGTTTTGAGCGCCATTCAAGCCAAAAGACTTATCATTTCATCTTATGAGTAAAGGCAGACTATGAATAAATCAACCATAAGTGATTGCGACGTTTCCACAGAGTGGCAAAGTTTATGCAGCATCCATTTTGCTATGTTGCAGATGAACCTTACTGGAATTGGTTACAATAAAGTTAAGAACTGAAACTTCATTGAAAGTAGCAGCATTTTTTTTCCCCCCTCCAAATATTACTGAATAAATAATTTGTGCTCAAGCGTAGAAACTTCATAACCCATGAAGGAATCCAATGCTCCCCAACTCACACCCCATCCACAGGACACATTCTAGGTGTTTATCTATGGTCAAAACGCAAAAAAGGTCAGATTATCCGAAGAAGTCATCAAATAAAAAGTCACCCGTCGCTTGAATATTCATTTTCGTCGTACTAAAAAGTCGCCAGTCGATGGGCGTTCCACGAGAATCGAGGGGTTCTACCGTAAAAGCTTTTGGAGTTATGGTCTTAAAACATTCCTAAAGACCACTGTCTATTTTGTGATCACAAAATTGTCAACTACTATTCGTAGTAATCTGATCACTATATTAAGCTTTTGAAATAAAATTCTACTCCAAAAGAAAATTTAAAAAAAAAAGCAATAAAAATACTACAGGAGAAAGTTTTAAATAAAAAAAATACCATGACCTTTTAATAATAACTTATTATGTAATGTAAAAGCTAGGAGAATTTGAAAAAAACAATAAAAAAATTTTTTTACTCATGCTTGGATTGATTTATTGAAAAACGTCATTGGTGGCATCTTGCACTAAAAAAAGACACTTTTCTTGCAATATCTTGATCATAATATTGTATTAAAGCATATTTCAAAAAAAAACAAAATATTATAAGTTTTACACAATCAAGGAATTTAAACCATAAAATGTCTTTTATTTAAAATAGTTACATGATTCTATGATATTCAGTCCAAATTACATTACCGAAGTAGAAAAGAAAAAAAAAAAAAAAAGTGACAAGTATTATGAAGTTGAAGTATCACGCAGCATTTATATAATGATTTACAAAAATATTACATTCTTATAGTAAGTGACTGAAATAAATACAAAAAACTAATTCCACACAACCAAATTATTATACAGTAACATTCAGTATGAATGTCTACTAACAGGATACCTCAAAACAAAAAAAATCCAAGACTTAAAAAAGTTAATAACTATACAACAAAACCTTTTATTTACAAAACAAAGTTGATCTTAAAAAATTATTAATAAAACAATAAAATAATTTTTAATCACAAGACAGATTGATAACACTTTCAATAATATTGTATTTTAATTAAATAAAGATAACACAGCGCACGCTAATTTAGGGCATTGAGAAATGAAATTCTCAAAGGCAACAAAAGGTACAGGAAATTTTGAATAGAATAGATTATTTTTTCGAAAATTTCTCCAACCTTCTCAGTCTAATGTGTCATCGCCGGAAG
>JACGAQ010003370.1:0-29702 GCA_014119065.1 Orius insidiosus | reverse complement strand
ACCTTCTTTGTTTACCTTCAGATTCGTCCTAAAAGTTTCGACATTTTCACCGTCCGCCCTTCGCGACCGAAACATCTGCATTGCTGTCATGACCGACCTCATCAACAAGTAATTTCCAGCGGAGAGAACTCTCGGATTCGACCATAATATGTGGTAAGATTTCTCCCAATTTTTTTTCCCCATAATTTTTTTTAGAACCGTTTCTTAATTTTTTGGTGGACGAAATTTTGAACATGTAGACAAAATACGTGAAGGGACCTCTAATTTGGGGAGGACATTAACTTCTTAAAATGCTGGATGACTCTTGACAATTACACGTGGCTTTTAAAAAGGGTCTTCAAACTCTTAAATAAAAGATGACTTAAGAAGTTGAGGATTTTATTAAGTTTTCAAGGTATTTGGCTTTAAGGAATTTGTTTATTTTGTCATGGCTTTTGCTGAGCTTTCTTGGCGTCAGATTTTTCTTTGCTTCCTGAGATTCCCAAGTAGTTTTTTTATGGTATAATTTTGATTTTTGCTGTGGCTTCTTCGACTCATGTCTATGACATCTTAAATGTTTTTAAAAAGTCTTCTAATGATAAAATCTAGTTTTTCAAGGCCCTTTTAAGGGCTTTGGTTTTAAATTCTTCTGCAAGCTTTTTAGTAGATCTAACTTTTTTCTTTGCATGTTTTTTGCACGGCTTTTTATGGGTCTTTTAATTTTGAATTAATTCCCTTTTTCATTTTTTCAGACGGTTCCGGTGAAGCTATTTTGGCTTCTTAACCATGTATTTAGTTAGGCTTAATAAATTTTTTATTTATATATTTTGCTAATTATTTTAACCCCCTTCAATTTTTTAAATTCATGCTTAAGCATGGTATGGTTATGGGATGGTGACTTTTTCTCTCTTTTTCTTCATTTTTCTTCAGGTATGTAATGCATGAATTTACTTAACTTTTTTGGTACTAATTTATAGAAAATGGCGTATTCCTCAAAAATTGCAAAACGTCCTTTTTTGGCCGAAAAACACCCTTTTTTGGCCGTAAAACACCCTTTTTTGGCCGAAAAACACCTTTTTTTGCCCGAAAAACACCCTTTTTGCCCAAAAAACACCCTTTTTTGCCCGATAAACACCTTTTTTTGCCCGAAAAAAAACCCTCTGTTTTTGGGCCTGCAAAGCCTCCCTTTAAACCCCTGAATACGAGTGTATTTCAAAAATTGGTGGAGTTTGCGCATTCTTAATCATGCACTAATTTTTGGATTTTCTCCCTGTATTGTTTTATATTCTTCCATGATACAACCTGGGTGAACTTTTGATTGATTTTTATGTCAAAAAACTTCATGGGACGTTTGTCGACTTAAACTGCCTTCTTACTTTTGAACAAAATAAACATGCAACTATTGAATTTTCTTTCAAAAATATTGACTTGTCCTAAAAAGATAGGTTTAAAAAAGTAAAACCGACGAGGTGTAGGCTCCACCCAGAGACGACCTTGCACCTCTGCCCAGGTAAACTACCTTTCCCTACTACAACCTCTCATTAATTTGTCCAAAGGCTAATTTGTTGAAAACTAACACTCCGACTTTTTATTTTACTACGGAGTTTTACGAGATATAAATTAAAGTTTGCTCAGGTCACTCGTTCATTGTCGATTGAAACTTTTTCTTTTTTTTTTGTTCTCCCCTCAGGGGAAACCGTATTGTCTGTGCCTTAGATGGAAATGAAAACGGGGGCTTCTTTAGATGAGAAAAAAAAATTCTAGGGTTGGTTAAGCAAAAAAAGAAGGGTAGGACACGCCCGATTTGGGTATTATGAAAACTAGGGCAAAAAAAGCTGCAACATCTGCCTGGAGTAAATCAAGAATTTATAGGTTTTGATCAAAGTTTAATTTTTTTTTGTCTAAAAAAATAAATATGGTTCCTTTCGAAATGACCTGAATATTTGGGGTAAACAAGTTTTACTTTCCAGTGATGGGAGCCGAAATTTGATCCCGGGAGGATTTTCGGCCGAGCGGACACCTAATCTAATCGTCCGGGCGAAAAAAAAATATATCGAAGGCTCATCTCGAAATATCACAGATTTACAACTTCAGAGTTTTTTTGGAGAAAAAATCCTAAATTTTTAAAATGAGCCTACGATGGACCCATCTCGAAATATCAAAGATTTACAACTTCAGAGTTTTTTTGAAGAAAAAAATCCTAAATTTTTAAAATGAGCCTACGATGGACTCATCTCGAAATATGACAGATTTACAACTTCAGAGTTTTTTTTAAGTAAAAATCCTAAGTTTTTAAAAATGAGCCTACGATGGACTCATCTCGAAATATCACAGATTCACAACTTCAGAGTTTTTTTTTGAAGAATGAATCCTAAGTTTTTAAAATGAGCCTACGATGGACTCATCTCGAAATATGACAGATTTACAACTTCAGAGTTTTTTTTAAGTAAAAATCCTAAGTTTTTAAAAATGAGCCTAAGATGGACTCATCTCGAAATATGACAGATTCACAACTTCAGAGTTTTTTTGAAGAATGAATCCTAACTTTTTAAAATGAGCCTACGATGGACTCATCTCGAAATATGACAGATTTACAACTTCAGAGTTTTTTTAAAGTAAAAATCCTAAGTTTTTAAAAATGAGCCTAAGATGGACTCATCTCGAAATATCACAGATTCACAACTTCAGAGTTTTTTTTAAAAGTAAAAATCTTAAGTTTTTAAAATGAGCCTACGATGGACTCATCTCGAAATATGACAATTTACTACTTCAGAGTTTTTTTTAAGTAAAAATCCTAAGTTTTTAAAAATGAGCCTACGATGGACTCATCTCGAAATATGACAGATTTACAACTTCAGGGTTTTTTTAAAGTAAAAATCCTAAGTTTTTAAAATGAGCCTACGATGGACTCATCTCGAAATATGACAGATTTACAACTTCAGAGTTTTTTTTAAAGTAAAAATCCTAAGTTTTTAAAATGAGCCTACGATGGACTCATCTCGAAATATGACAGATTTACAACTTCAAGTTTTTTTTAAGTAAAAATCCTAAGTTTTTAAAAATGAGCCTAAGATGGACTCATCTCGAAATATCACAGATTCGCAACTTCAGAGTTTTTTTAAAAGTAAAAATCTTAAGTTTTTAAAATGAGCCTACGATGGACTCATCTCGAAATATGACAGATTTACTACTTCAGAGTTTTTTTTTAAGTAAAAATCCTAAGTTTTTAAAATGAGCCTACGATGGACTCATCTCGAAATATCACAGATTCACAACTTCAGAGTTTTTTTTGAAGAATGAATCCTAAGTTTTTAAAATGAGCCTACGATGGACTCATCTCGAAATATGACAGATTTACAACTTCAGAGTTTTTTTTAAAGTAAAAATCCTAAGTTTTAAAATGAGCCTACGATGGACTCATCTCGAAATATGACAGATTTACAACTTCAAGTTTTTTTTAAGTAAAAATCCTAAGTTTTTAAAAATGAGCCTAAGATGGACTCATCTCGAAATATCACAGATTCACTACTTCAGAGTTTTTTTTGAAGAATGAATCCTAACTTTTTAAAATGAGCCTACGATGGACTCATCTCGAAATATGACAGATTTACAACTTCAGAGTTTTTTTTAAAGTAAAAATCCTTAGTTTTTAAAATGAGCCTACGATGGACTCGATTCTTTTTCAATTAGATAATTACGTAATTGTTGTTGTCGTTGTGGGACATGTGGTAAATTTCAATATAAGGAGTTTCTGTTCTATTTTTAAAAGGATCCTTGAGTGTGTAATTAAATATTACACTGTATTTTTCAAGACATTTTTTTTTTCACGCCCTTCTCCTGATTCTGGCGTCTTCTTTCTATTTATGGAAATGATCGTTACTAATGGCCATCCCGCTTCGTGATTTATTGCTTCGAATTTCCCTCAGAGTTTTTTTTTTTTCTCGCCTACCATCTCCCGGAAATAGGTCTCATTTGACAATTATTGGCGACTTTTGAATGACGTATATCCTGTTTTTTAAGTAGCGTTATCCGACGTAAATTTTTTTTGAAGCCTCTAGTTTTCAAGGTGAATGGGGATTTGGTTGGATTTTTTTTTTGCACAACGTAGAGTGTTTTTCTAGGCCCAATCTTTATAAAATACCTTAAGAAAGCTCTTGGATAGCCGCGTAGAACAAAACTGGGGTGCCTAGTCTCAAAAACCATTAGTTTTCGATAATATAGGCTGATTTTCGTACCCCCAAGAACCAGGGTGTCGAATATTTTTGAGGCTTGTCACGTTTATTAATCCCCAGATCACCCTGATCGCACGTAAGCTCCGGAAAACTCTCCAAAAAACGTTTTTTATTTGAAAAAATATTATGATCGATGATAAAAGTAAAAGAGCGGTCAGGTCCATATACAGACTTGTTCCCATTAAACGATCGCCTGGAACTGGGACATGTTTAGTCCTTGACCGTACACCTTTCGGTTCATTCGCTTTTATTTTCGTTTTTCAAAACCAAAAAAAAGTCTAAAAAGACTCAAAAACAGAACTAAAATCCCGTTTAGGATGGCTAACCTGTATTATCCTCCTCGCGTTCCGATTCTGAAACCAGAAAACGTCCCTTTTGAAGAAAAAGGCTTTTAGCATTTGATAAAAAATAGTTTGGAATCCAAGTTGGAAAAGATAGAACTTGTAAAGTTGTTAAGAGTCTCCCCTAGGACGCATTCAAGTTAATAAGACGATGTCCTGTTATATATGACCTCTCTGGGAACTTCCGGGAACAATTACCCAATTAATAGCAATGCAGTCACTAACTACGGATTCCTTTCTTTATGTCTATTGTCTTTCGAAAAGGGTGAAAACTTGATATTAAAAACTTTGTGGCCAAACAAATTAAACCTTGAAATTTTGAGGTTAGTGAACGCAGGAAATTATTAGACAATCGATTTCTCTTTCAAGCATGATTTGATTACTTAATGCCTTAAATAATAAATTCTATAGGTTAAAAGGGTTCTTCGTAAGTTAATCATGAAGGGGGTAAACAAGAAAAAAAAAGTGATAGATTATAAAGGAAATCTAATTTGCACTTCGTTTTAATCGCTATCGACCGGTCTTTTATAATTAAAGAAACGTCTCTTGTTTACTCAGAAAATGACAGCGAACCCTCCGGAATTTAAATTGAACATTTTTTTTCACCCTAATATTGGTTTTTCGTCAGTTTTTTCTTAAATCCATATTTAATTGTTTTCAAACGATAGAGTCTTTTGAAAAAAGGATTTGAGGCAATAGGAACCTAGCAAAAAGCTGGAGGTTGATAGACAGTCGATTCTTACAGTTTTTCCTGATTATCTCGCTAACTATTGCTCAAAACGAAATATTTGATAAAATAAAACTTGTTGCTGAAAAAATTTCCTTCAAAAATGTATTAGTAAATTTTATTCGTAGGACTATTAGTTGAGGACTTATGAGAGTTTTAATTTGATGCATTTGTAGTCATAATAATTTTTTTCACCCTAATATTGGTTTTTCGTCAGTTTTATTTTCATAAATCCATATTTAATCGTTTTCAAACGTAAAATTAGTCTTTTGAAAAATGGATTTGAGGCTATGGGAACCTAGAAAAAAGCTGGAGGTTGATAGACAGTCGATTCTTACAGTTTTTCCTGATTATCTCGCTAACTATTGCTCAAAACGAAATATTTGATAAAATGAAACTTGTTGCTGATAAAATTTCCTTTAAAAATGTATTAGTACATTTTATTCGTAGGACTATTAGTTGAGGACTTATGAGGGTTTTAATTTGATGCATTTGTAGTTTTTTGAATTTTTGACCTATATTTTGTTGCTTTTAAAGCTGAAATTTGCATTTTTCTAAGTTGTTCGAGGCTCTTTATGCACGTTTTCAAGCATAAATTTCTGAAACACATAAATTTGTAATGAAAGATAAGACGGGTGTTAAAATATCGTTCGCTCTCACCTAAGGTCGAACGTATTGTATTACTTATACATAATTACTTCGTTGTTTCTCATTCTCAATAAAATACTTCAGGTAATTTGTGAATTTAAAAAAGTCTTCTTTTGAAAAGAGGAAATAGATTAGAACTTTTTTTTTTACTCCCCTTGTTATTTGCATATCTCGAGTTCTTCTACCCATTTATCCAACATAATAGGCCTGAAGGGTATTACGTATTCAGCTCGGTCATATGCATCCGGCGGGCCTTGCGTTTAATTGTCACTCCCGTTCATCTGAAAGAGACATTCCACAGTACGCTATTTTATTTCTGAGCATATAAATCTTAAACATTTTTTTGATGTTAATAAAAAGCCCTTGCCCTTGAAGGAATTCACTTGGGCTATTTCTGTAGGTCCTCCCTTTCCCACGGCACCTTCACCCGGCATACCGGACTTTAAGAATTTCAATGTTCGAAGAATCTCGTTTTATTGCTTTCATGTCCGATAGGTGTTTCTTTTCGTTAATAACATTGTATAGAATGTTTTCGCATTTATAAAAAATATTTATAGGCCTCAAGGGGCGATGGGGGTTACCATGTAAAACTCGTATCTTTAAACCTTAGACAGGTTTATAGCTAAAAGTAGAAAATATGTATAATAAATGCAACTAGGTACATGTAATAATTTCAGATCTTGTGCTACAATGTATTTAACGACATTTACATCTGAAAGTTATTGGCAAAAAAAACCTGTTTTGATATTCAACTTTATTATAAAAAACGCAGATTTTGAGAAGTGTCATAGACCCCTTTAGGGTCAAATCGAACACAACTTTCGTCATAAAAATGTCCCGTCATAATATCAACATAATCTCGTCATAAAATAGAGGAGAAACTGAAGAATCTGATTCGTCAGGGTGGGACCTACTTAAAAATCGCAATAACTTCTTTAAGGAAGTTAATGATAAAATATCTATAGGACGAGTGGTTTTTATGTAAATGACTTTATTTTTTTAAGTAAGACTTCGTCATAAAGTACACTTTCACAAATTCGTCATACGGAAAATCGTCATAAAATGGCGGAAATGGTTGAAAAGAACTTCTCTCTCCTTTTTACTTCGTCACTTTCGCCCCTGTAAACAATTTTAATTTCAAGGTTCAACGACAGAAAGCGTTTCGATCGAATCAATCATGGTCTTAGTTTCTTTGGTGGTGACAGGTTTATTCTATGACGGTTTTATGTAGGGTTGATTCGATATCTTCTTCCTTCCGATATTTTATCCGATACGATATTTTCAAAAATATCGGATGAACCGATATATCGGAAGGAAAATATCGGATGAACCGATATATCGGAAGGAAAATATCGGATGAACCGATATATCGGAAGGAAAATATCGTATGAACAGATATATCGGAAGGAAAATATCGGATGAACCGATATATCGGAAGGAAAATATCGTATGAACAGATATATCGGAAGGAAAATATCGGATGAACCGATATATCGGAAGGAAAATATCGGATGATCCGATATATCGGAAGGAAAATATCGGAAGGAAAATATCGGATGAACCGATATATCGGTAAGGATATCGTATCGCATAAAATATCGGAAGGAAAATATCGGATGAACCGATATATAGGAAGGAAAATATCGCAAATATCGGAAGGAAAATATCGATATTTCGATGTATCGGAAGTATCGCAACAACCCGATTTATGACAATTTACTTTCATGGTGAGCGTTTCACAATTGTTTTTATAAAAACCACCGTCCGTTTCTTCATTATTATCAATTGATTACGAGCTGTATGTTTAAATACAGAAAAATACGAATAAACAATATTTCTTTTCTTCTTTTTATGACGAAATTATGTTATGCCTGTTGTATGCTATGACGAAACCAACTTTTTGGCGAACGTTACAATTTTTCTTAGTCTTTTGATCCAAACATAGAAGCTCCCAGGTGATTTTATGTGACTTTTCGTGAGCATATGGAGTTTTTAAAATGTGTATAACTAGAGGTGGAGCTTTGCTTTTCGGCGGTTTTCTTATGTTTTACGCCTTCATTCATATTTGCGCGTTTCTTTTCTTCTTCGCGAACGACTCTGAGCCCGATTGGCTCATGCTTTATAAGCTTCTCATCGACTTCATTCTCTTCCATTCCTCGCTTCTTCTCGTCATCGCTGTTTGGAGAGACAACCTCTCCATCTATCTTGTCTCCTGGTTATGCTTTTAGTCACCTGTTTCAGCTACATCCTTCATACAATCGTATTCCTTATACTGTTTATTAAAATGGAGAATTCGGCGTCGATTTTATAATATTTATGGCGCAGAGAATCGGATTTTTTGTTGTTACATTGATGGGTGTTTTGTGCGTCAATACTAGAAGAATCAATAAAGAAAGAAGTGCCCCTACTAAAGTTATAGATATGAATATCGATGATTAAACTCATAAAAAAGTATTATTTTTATGAAGTCTGAGTTAATCGTCCAAGTTGGAGAGAAGCCAAAAGCCAAAAACGAATTCCCGACCGTATATTTCCGACACAAACAAAGAAATAAAAAAGCTTTTTCTAAGATCAACGTACTCAGAAATTTTCATCTGTGAAATTGTGTAAAACCCATGGGAAGTTTTGTCAAAACGTGTTTGACGTTCTGGTGGATGGGAGACAATTAATTAGCTTTCCTTCTACTCCTCCGTCTTAATTAAATAAGGAGGTTCAACTAATTAAAGCTCGGTCCATTTGACGTAGGTCAACATGTTTTCTCCTTCTATCTCCCCCTAACCATTTTTTTTTTTTCTCCTCCCCTTATATCAACACTTGAGAAAGGAAATAGGAAGATTTCTAATCACAATCTTATTTCTCGGTTTAATTAAAGATAAAGTTTGCTATCTAAAATTAGATTTTTACTAGTATTGTTGCAAATTCGTAGTATTTTGTGCCCTTTTACTGGATTTTTTGGTTTCTGCCGGCCGTAGCATTATTTTCCGGAACACTTAACGACCACAGTTTTCATCCGATTTTCACCAAATTTTCACACAAATTTCTTTAGCCGGTGAAAGAATGTAACGAGGGCGATTTTTGAATTTCGAAAAAATGGCGGAGATATGTATGTTTGAAATTTTTAAAAAATTCGCTGCGGCCGAACCGTTGGTCCGATTTTCACCAAATTTTTACCAATTACTCCTATATTTATTAAGAATTTTTGGTGTAAAAAATTGCCACTTTTTAATTATTTTTTTTAGTAGGGAGAAATTTCATACTTCTACCCATTACGTGAGGCACATCCCTAGGCCAAAGAGACCATTATTTCTACCTTGACACTTAAAAAATTTTTCCAAAAAAACTAGAAAAATTTTTCCAAAAAAAAACCAGGAAAATTTTTGGAAAAAAATAAAAATTCCCCCTTCTTTATTCTTCCCCTCTTTTATACTTTCCCTCCCTTCGTTATACTTTCGTTCCCTTATACTTCCCCTCCGTTATACTTCCCCCTCCGTTATACTTCCCCCTCCGTTATACTTCCCCCTCCGTTTTACGTCCCCTCCGTTATACTTCCCCCTCCCATATACTTCCCCCTCCTATATTGTTACTTCTCTTTAAGGAAGTTTTCGTTGGAAGCTCTTCAAACCAGTACTTTACCTGGTCTTTAGGCTTTTCCTATCTCTTTTGACCGAGAAAACCTCTTTTAACCGGATTTTTAGGACTTTTCATCGGTTTTTGGACCAGGAAACCTCATGCATTTTCTGGCGACCTTTTTTGAGCAGATGTTTGGTGTTTACCTGTCTCCCTCATGGTGTCTGACAGTCATTCTTCGTTTCTTTGAAGGCTTATGGGGTTGACGGCTCTTAGTTGAAAAAAATAATTTTTCAATAGAAGAAACAGATGAAAAATGTCCGATGATAAAGAAGCTTTTCGAACATAAATTCCAGACAAGTATCCAATAAAAAACTTCAGACAGTGGCTAGACCCTTTCAAACTTTATAACATGATATGAATTGGGCCATCGTTACAAGGGTGCTCCTAGATGGAAAAATACGATAAGCCAGTGAATAACCTTTATTATAAAATTTTTTTTTCTTCCAAAATATGATTTTTTTTAATTGTTTTTTTCGAAGGACTAATGCTTTTCTGACGTGCAGACTTATCTTGGAAGAGTTAATGGGTACTTCTATTTCATGGACTTGTTTCGTGCGTAGCTAACCCCAGCTATTTCTCAAAAGGACCCCCCTCCTAGTAAAATGATCTAGAAGTAGAACGGATAAAAATAAGGAAAAGCCATTAAGATATATCGTGTATTTTTAATGAGGTACAAAACGCCGAATTTGGAGAGATAACGACAAAAAACTGGGCCTTACATTTTGGCATTATTGTCATTAGGAAAAAAAAAAAATGTTCTGTAAGAAAATCTTGGTTAATGGTAAAACGATAATGTTTTTGAGATACCTTTTATCTCAGCCATTCTTCCTGCAAAAGCTCTGGTTATACGGAATTTTAATAAAAATTTTTTGAAAAATAAATAAATATATACGTATAATATCCACCACTGAAAATAGCCAAACTCGAGGAAAGCTAGTTATATTAATATTTAATTATTTATAATTATTATTTTTAAAAAATTGAGGTTTAAAAAATCTAGCTAAAAGAGCACATTTTATGGAACTCAGAAATTCACGTATAAAGCCCTCCCTCTTTCCCATTTCGCTGTCTTTTCCGGGAGTCCATATAATGAAGGTAGCACCTACCATCCCTGAGGAGCTTAAATAATAATCACAAGGCTCTGAAGTTATCCATAAAAGCGGAAGATAAAGTGGGAGTTGAGTAATAAAAGAGGGGTCCAATCTACCCCGGATGATGTTGTGTTTAATGCGCTTTTACCTTAGCCCCGGCCACTATTTTACCCCTTTAGGTCTAGACTCCCCAACGGTTTTTATGAAGGAAGACATTTGTCACGGGTTATGGACTCCAATGCAAATATAATGTCCGCAACGGATTTAACGCTCAAAATCTTCTAAATGGAAACACTTAAATCTCTTCCGCATTTGAATAATGTTCTTGTATTTCAATGAACTTGAAAAAAAAGTTTACAAAATGGGGAATTAAAACGGTTTTTTATGAACCACATAATTTGAACGTTGTTAATGCTTAGACACGTTTTCATTAACTTTTATAAACTTTAATCCCCTCGTACGGTTGTTTAACATGTTTGATATGTTGACAATCATTAATTTTACACTGATGAAAATAAATGTTTATTTACAATGTAAATCTCTCGCCGGTTAAATCAAGATTTGAACACTCATTTTAACTACAGATTAATTTTCGCCAAAGGTTGAATCCAGTGTACCAAGCTGATTGATAATACACGTCTGAACTAGCCCCTTTCACATTTTGTCGCCAAAAGGTTGAATCCAGCGTACCAAGCTGATTGATAGCTTGCACGTCTGAACCTTAGTAGCCCCTTTCACATTGGGATCCCTTTGGTTAATCAAGATTTGAACACTCATTTTAACTACAGATAATTTTCGCCAAAAGGTCGAATCCAGCGTACCAAGCTGATTGATAGCTTACACGTTGAACCTTACTGCCTTTCACATTGGAATCCCTTTGGTTAAATCAAGATTTGAACACTCATTTTAACACAGATTAATTTTCGCCACACTGAAAAAAAAAGCAGTTGTATATTGATGAAACGCAAATTGTTTTTTTTTCATTGCCACAAGTAGTTTTTTCATCTTAATAATAATTTTTTTTTCATTGAGTTATGATGGCATTGTTGTTACAACGAATCGTCGATTTTTAAATTGTACAACATAAATTTATTCGTTACCATGAATTTTTTCATAGCACCAACAATTATTTTAAAATGGGATAATGAATTCTGATTATCAAAATTACTCGTTGTTCTTGTGATTGTCTCAACAAAGAGTATGGTTAAAATAATGAACTATTTACATCGTTTTTAAAAATAATGAAACCAATCATACATTCCTATGTCTTAATTATTGAATTTAATGATTTTGCATTACTAAGAAATTAATGATACTTAATTACCGTAGTAATGAATTTTTTATCATTGTTTTAACAATTTTTTTTTTTCAATAAACTTTGTTTCTTCATTATTAATTTAATAAATTTTCGAACGAGCGCTATTTGAGTGAGCGGTTTTGGTTTTGCCGCGTAAATTTAAAAACAATTGATCTCTCTATCCAACATTACCTACTCATTTTACCAAACTGTTTTTTTATTTATCAGTTTTATTTTTAATTTCTGTAATTTAAATTGTTTTTTTTTTTTTTTTTTTTTTTTTTTTTTTTTTTTTTTTTAATATCACGTTTATGCTGTAAAAAATACCTAAATACAAAAATTAGTTTTGATACCTACAGGTAGGTAGTCGATAACAACCTTTATTTTTTTGGGGGCCTAAAAATTTTTCGGAACACTTTACGGCCGTAATGTTTATCCGATTTTCTCTAGATTTTCCTTTTGTGATTATCTAGCGAAAGCAGACATTCATCGAAATTCGCCAAAATGCGGTGGAGATCATCTGTCGGTAGGTAATGCTGCGGCCATATATACCTACATCCGATCCTTATCAAATTTACACTAAATACTCTTTACCTATATGTAATCCCGAATTCAAGTTAGGTAATAAATTCGATGAATTTTAGTAATAAAGTAGACAAAGTTTGGTTAGCTTTGTTAGCCGCAGCGCCGTTTTAAAACCTTCAGACAGTATTATCTCTTCGAAATTCGAAAATCGCTCTCCAGAATTTCTTATTCAAATAGCATTTTATGGGGGTTTCTAGAAGCTCATTCTCCATATACTAGACGATGACGGTAAAACAAGAACTTCTTGAGGAAGTTAATTCTGGCAGAGTAAGTTATTTTAATTCGGTGTTTTTCCTCCAACCTGAGCGGCTAATTTGCTGTGGCAACGATGAGTTTGCAATTTTGACTCGCAAAGTGTGAAGGGTAAACCGAGTTGACTCGCATCCTATCCGAAATTTTGACGAAACCTCAAAATTTGAAAAGACCCCCCTGAAGGAGATGTTGCTCAAGATTGTTGCTATACCGTCTCAACGGTTTAACGGTTTAAAAATTAAACGGTCTCAACGGCTTTTAAAATCAAATATCAATGAATTAGTTCATTGTGTAAATGATTCATTTTTTACTTTTTTTTATTTTTAAAATCAGTACGTAAAAGCAATGAAATGATTCATCGAATCAAAGAAATCTACTTACAATTTATGTATTTATTTCGTCAAATTCATACTTTTGGTTTTAACAATAATGAAAATTTCGTACATAAGACAATACTTTTTATTAACTTCAACCCCTCCAAAAAACCGCGAGAAATCGTTCATTTGTCCTCCGACTCTCAAGCGAGGAAGTTCGTTGCCCTCTGGACAAGTTTAGTGCGTACGCAGCTTATCTCCGAAAGGCACCATCATTAAGGTAAGCAATAAAAAATGTACAACTCGATATTATTATATTATTATCTTCATTATTATTTACAGCGACACCTATTTTTTCAGTCCAAATTTTAAAATGCGGTGCTTTTTATGCGTTTCGACCTTTCCTACTTTCAATGAACTGTATAGTCACCAGAAGCGTGTTCACAATTTAAATAGTAGCTCAGATTTTCATTGTGTTGAATGCACCCAAAAATTTACGCTTTTTAAAAGATACAAAAAACATATTTTGACAAAACATATAAACAAATCATTCGATTCCGCAAGTCATTTTACCCCTATGGAACGCAATTCACCCATTACTTCTCCAGTTCAACCCTCCACTTCATCATATAACATACAAACTCTACAAACATATAACATACATGAAAATCAGGCGTCAGATCCAGCTTTTTTTAATTTTCCCATATCATCAGATCAAGTCGATTATGACTATAATGCTCATTTAGAATCAATAGAAGAATCAGCCTTTCAATTTTGTTTAAGCCTTCACAACAAAGACAATCTTTCAAGAAAAGACGTTTATAATATTCAAAAATCTATAAGTGAAGAGATTATCGCCCCTATTTTAGATTTATTTAAAAATATTATAACCTGTCAAAAAAATCCGGATCAATCTCAATCCTTCCTTAGCGATATTATGTGCTGTATATCTAAACTAAGAAATCCATTCCAAAATTTTGACTCTGATCACAAGTTTTATACAACATTACAAATTAAAAATAATACCAATCACTATGAATCATGTTTCAAAGAATTCAATATATATGAAGAAATAGCACCTGCACATAAAAATGGTGAACTCATACATAAAACAGTAAAAGCAAGTGGCATTCTGATGCCCTTAAAGTATCAGTTCAAAGTTTTTTTTGAAAAAAATAACCTTATCACGAGCACTCTGAAGTACATAGAAAGTTTAGAGAATAATAACAGCAAAAGATTAACCAACTTTGTTCAAGGAGAGCTTTGGAAAAGAAAAAAACAATTATACCCTGGTCAACTTTTGATACCATATATTTTATATATAGATGATTTTGAGATAAATAACCCATTGGGGACCCACGCATCTAAGGATTCCATTTGCAATTTGTACTATTCTTTCCCTTGCTTACCGTTTAGCGAGTCTAAAATTAAAAATGTTTTTCTTGCTTCCTCCGTTAAATCAAAAGAATTAAAAAAATTTCAAAACGAAAAATGTTTTCAGTTATTGATTGAAAGCATTATTTCGTTAGAAACAGAAGGAGTAAAAATAAAAAATGAAAATACTATCATGAATATTCACTTTATATTAGGGTTAGTGGTGGGCGATAATTTGGGCTTAAATAGTTTCCTTAATTTTAGCAGTTCGTTTTCTAGCACCTATTTTTGTAGGTTATGCCAAGGGGCCAAAGATATTTGTCAACTCACATCTTCAGAACAACCAAACCTAATGCGTACAATAGAAAACTACGACAGTGATATAATTACCAGTGATCATGGAGTAGTGAAAAACTCGCTAATGAATAACATACCATCTTTTCATGTTGTTGACAATTACTACGCAGATATTATGCATGATCTGTTTGAAGGCGTGTGTCATTATGACCTTATTCATATTCTGAATTACTTCATTTATCACATGCAATTCTTTTCGTTAAGCACATTAAATTCTCGAAAAACTAATTTCGATTATGGCCCTACAGAAATTAAAAATACATCTCCAATAATCGAAGAAAAACATTTGAAAAATAAAAAACTCAAGATGTCAGCAAGAGAAATGATGACATTTGTTATCAATTTTCCCATTATGATCGGTGACTTTGTCCCCGATGACGATGATGTGTGGGCATTTCTGATTAACCTAATCCAAATCATTGACATTTTGCTTCGTTTCGAAATTACCGAGGAGTCGGTATTACAATTGGAACAGAAAATCATACATCACAATGCAAACTATGTAATTTTATTTAAAGACACACTAAAACCGAAATTCCACATACTAACCCATTATCCGACAATCCTTAAACAGTCGGGGCCTCTGCGAAACATATGGTGTTTTAAGTTCGAACAAAAGCACAAACAATTCAAAACGTATGCACGCATAATAACTTCAAGAAAAAACATTTGCCAAACTTTAGCCAAAAAGTACGAATTAAAATTCGCCTATGAAATGACAACAAAAGAAAACACGGAAATAAATAATAAAAAAATCGATAAAAGCAGCTATGATAGCATTATAAAAAACATGCTAGGAGAAAAGGATATTCAATATTATTCTCAAATCAATTTGAAAGGTGTTTCTTACGAATCTGGGCAATTTATTTTTACATATAACCGCGAAATGACCGTCGAGTTTTACGTAATCCGGGAAATCTTATCCGTTGGAAACAAGAAAATGTTAATTTTTGGCCAAAAAATACTATCACATGATTTTGATAACCATACATTGACTTACATAATAGATCCTAAAAAATATGGTAGTTTAGAATTCATAAGTATCAATGAATTGGCAGGGCCACCCATTCATTTAGTAAAAACAGCAAGAGGAATGCATTGCTTGAGGCCAAAAGATTATTATCATACATTAGGTTAATCATTTTTCCCCCTCCCCCTACCAAATACTCTGTTCTCTTTCAAAGATACATACTTATGCAATAGGTACATTAACATACAATACATACAAACTCAACTCATACAGAATACAAAATACACAAAACAAAATACAAAATAATACAAAATACAAAATAACTCTATTGAAAATCTGATCCTTCTTATACGTTCCAAGTTCCAAGAGTGAGAATCTGGATCGGATGCGCCTGCTCTCTGTTCCTTTTTCGTACGTAGTCCCGACTCCCTGGTCCCTACCTCGTGGCATGATGAACCCCCCTCCCACCCGCTAACACGTAAACGCTGCGGCAGAACAGCGAACACAGTCTGAACTAAAGAACTAAAGGAAATAAGGAATCCAACCTCTCCGCATTGCATTCATTGCGCGTGTCACGTGAGTGCATTCAAGAATCAAGTTTTAAGATTCTCGCCGGCTTTAATCTACTATCGTAATATTCTTTATGCCACTTGTATAGCTTTTAATTAAATTTTAGAGTATTTCATCGACACGAGCTCGCATAAAGTTGCAAACTGTCGAACGTCCTCAAAGCTTCGATCGCACCACGTGGTTGGGTGCGAAAGTCTTCAGAATCTCTCCGCTTAATCGCATTTTCGTAAGTTTTTTTTCTCTCTCGTTTTCTTCTTAGCTTTTGATTAAATTTAAGAGTAAATTTTCATCGTCGAGCGATCGCCAAAAGTTATAAACGGACAGTCGAACGTCCTCAAAGCTTCGATCGCACCACGTGGTTGGGTGCGAAAGTCTTCAGAATCTCTCCGCTTAATCGCATTTTCGTAAGTTTTTTTTCTCTCTCGTTTTCTTCTTAGCTTTTGATTAAATTTAAGAGTAAATTTTCATCGTCGAGCGATCGCCAAAAGTTATAAACGGACAGTCGAACGTCCTCAAAGCTTCGATCGCACCACGTGGTTGGGTGCGAAAGTCTTCAGAATCTCTCCGCTTAATCGCATTTTCGTAAGTTTTTTTTCTCTCTCGTTTTCTTCTTAGCTTTTGATTAAATTTAAGAGTAAATTTTCATCGTCGAGCGATCGCCAAAAGTTATAAACGGACAGTCGAACGTCCTCAAAGCTTCGATCGCACCACGTGGTTGGGTGCGAAAGTCTTCAGAATCTCTCCGCTTAATCGCATTTTCGTAAGTTTTTTTTCTCTCTCGTTTTCTTCTTAGCTTTTGATTAAATTTAAGAGTAAATTTTCATCGTCGAGCGATCGCCAAAAGTTATAAACGGACAGTCGAACGTCCTCAAAGCTTCGATCGCACCACGTGGTTGGGTGCGAAAGTCTTCAGAATCTCTCCGCTTAATCGCATTTTCGTAAGTTTTTTTTCTCTCTCGTTTTCTTCTTAGCTTTTGATTAAATTTAAGAGTAAATTTTCATCGTCGAGCGATCGCCAAAAGTTATAAACGGACAGTCGAACGTCCTCAAAGCTTCGATCGCACCACGTGGTTGGGTGCGAAAGTCTTCAGAATCTCTCCGCTTAATCGCATTTTCGTAAGTTTTTTTTCTCTCTCGTTTTCTTCTTAGCTTTTGATTAAATTTAAGAGTATATTTTCATCGTCGAGCGATCGCGAAAAGTTATAAACGGACAGTCGAACGTCCTCAAAGCTTCGATCGCACCTCGTGTTAGTGTGCGAAAGTCTTCAGAATCTCTCCGCTTAATTGCATTTTCGTAAGTTATTTCATTTTACAGGTTTTAATGGCATTTTCTATAGATTTTTATCGTCAATTGATCTCGTTGCAGTGATCCATAATGGAAGATTGGTGTTGCAATGAGGATAATAATGTTTATCCTAAAGAGAAGGAATTGCTGAACAGTTTTCCTCTCACATCAAACTCTGCAGACATGTCATCGGAAATTGAACCTTTGAACGATGAGCTTGAATCTCTTTTAGGAGACTGGGGACTAAAGCATCTTTTACCTGAATTTATTAGTAAGTTAATGGTGTCTAAAAATGCAAGAACTGCTAATTGAAAACCTGACCACCTTTTTTTCCTCTCTAATTTTAGACCAACAATTGACGGTTTCCATACTCAAAGAGATTACTCGCTCGCAGCTGGAAAGAATGTTAAGTTTTTATCCACTTGGTGTCCAGTTCCAGTTGGAAATAAGATTCATAGAATGGCGAAAATCTATTGGCAATCCTGTGGTGTGTTGTGGTGGACCTCCCCCCTCTATCGCCCCTCTCGTCAATGTGGTACCTCCATTGACTCCATTGGCCCCTGACAACAAGGTCACACAGTCTCCTGGTAAAAACCTTATACATATTATGAAACCGTAGCTTATGCATAATCATCTATTATTTTTCAGCAACTTTATCTGAAATTTTGCATTCTTCCAATAAGGGGAAAAGACTTATTGAATTTTACAATGAAAAAGGAAATTTTGGCCCTGAACAACGGAGCATTCTTATAAATGTAATAACTTATTATTTTCAAGACCGAGAGTTACCATTTACTTTGAAAACCAGTCGAGACATAGAGCTCCAAATATTGGAAAGATTTCCAACTGAAATAATTGTAAGTTAATTGTATATTATGATGTATAGGTATAACAAAAGTACCAACAGTAACAAAAGTAGGTAATGTATAACTTTTAACTGTTTACAGGAATACTATCGTAGTAGCACTGATAAAAGAGGGCGACTGTACGTGAAATATCACAATTCAATATCCACAGAGAGGAATGCTCTAAAAAATAAAAAAACCAAGAAATGCATCATACAAATGAAAGATCGGTTTAATATGGATTTCGGTATAGCTCTTTTATTATTATTCTGTTAATTTTTAGTATTCAATACTTTAATTCTACTGTTTTTTTTTAGTACCTGAGGACAATGCCGAGCTTTGTCTTTCATCAATAAAACATGAAAGACTGTCTTCATCTGAAATAGATTGCTTATGGTCAGCATGCCACAAAGCAAGGATGGATTTTATTCGAAAACATTCTATGGTCGACGTTTTAAATACATGGGAGCCGTACAACAAACCGAGCGGTTATCGTATGGTACTAAAAATTTTTCTTGTTATTATAAATAATAAACATTGTAACTTGCAGATTGAAATGGATTTCACACTTGCATTTAACGAAAAATCACTGCTCGAACGGTGGGACTTTGAAGTTAATAAAATTATAAACTTCATTAAAACAAATATCAAAGACAAAAAATGTCTTGCTTTGATAAACGACTTAACCGAAGATTCTAACTCAAGTAATAAAATAAAAAATAAATTAGTTGAAAATTTTATCTAATTACATATTTTTAGACCACCGTGATGCTGTCGTTATTTTGACTTTACAAGCATATTTTGTTCCCACGGCGAGATCAATTAAGAAAGATGCGAATGGGAAAAAAAACGTAATAAAATATTCTATAAAGGACGCCCAAGACTCCATACTTTTTATTGGAAAGACACTTCAAGAAGTTGAGGATACAATCAAATTTAAAGTTGAAAGACAGGCAAATCTTCAACCAGCCATTTACTGTGTAGGTTCATTAAAGAAAATTACCGATATTGTTGTTATAATAGAAAATATTAGATACTGTTTTAAATCTATAATCAAAGCACTTGATATATGCTTCAAAGCTATGTATGTCTTCAACTTGTCGCTTCCGGAAGAATCTAAAAATTTTTACTCGTTTGTCGAAAGTCACTTCTACAATCTTAAACCGTCTGTCAAGCTAGACAAAATTTTTATTCTCAAAGAATTTTTAGCACAATGAATGTACCTAATTAGGTTTTTTTTTTGTAACCCATTTTTAAATAAATTTTGAAATACATATCTTACTGTTTTTACTTTCTTTTACCTTATGAGTTATGAGTTATATATATGAAATTGTTCTTTTAAATAAAGAAACAAATTAATGAAAGAATGAATCGATTGCTTTAAACTAAAGACGAGGTTCATTATGTTCTTGAACAAAAGTTGTTCTATTAATGAATTATATTTAAGGTTTTAATAAAAATTTTCAATAATTAAACGAAGGAGTTTCATTAAAAACAAAAACAAAAATTTTTAAATCAATGAAGTAACTACGTTGAACCATGAACGATGGTTCATTGCTTTCAACAATACTATTTCCAATAACTATAAAAGGTTCATTGATTGTAGTAAACATTATTCCTCACATCTATGATGATATTATTAAAACGGTAAAAAATAATATTAAGTACAATGAATCTAGATTGTTGAATTATGGAACCATTTACTTATATTTACGAAAAGATTCATGTGAGCTATTCAAGTAGGATTATAACATCAATAATTCAAGTTCATTGCTCCAAAGAAATATTCATACCTAAAGTAATTTAATGAAATGCGTTTCATTCTGGCAACAATCCCCGTAATTGGAGCCCTTTTAATGAAAATATTTCATTGAAGCAACTGCATTTTTTTTTAATATAACGTCAGTTTTTTTTTCAAAATCCTACTTTATTTTTACAAAAAAGTTAGAAATTAGCAAAATGCTTTTTAGACGTCGAAACAATGGAAAAGAAACCTTTAAAGAGTTTCAAAATGACATATAACGTGAAGCAAAACATTATTTACGATCCATAAATAAAATCGACTCAAAAAAAAAACGCAATCGGAAATCATTGTTGAGGATTTACAACTTTTTTTTTAGCACCGAGAAGTCAGACACAACATCGGCAACACTGGAAGACAAGATTTTTTTCTTACATTTTAAATATTGTTACTAATTTTTGGAGAATATAAATCCAGATTTTTATAATAAATAGCTTTGTTCCAACCGCAGTTTGAAATTTCAGGAGCATGCGCAGAAGGTTTGGACTTCTATTTGAACGACGTCGATTTTGACGTCCTAATCCTTCAGCGCATGCACCTGGAGTTTCAAACTGCGGTTGGAAAGCTGATAAAAAAGGAAGTTTTATCTCTAAAACCGCAGACTATGGTCTTTCAGTCCCCTTAGGTGAAACAAAGAAAACCAGACATTAATTGTGATTTTTTTTCAGGTCGATAAATACACAGGACTATTTGGACTCCCGGACCGAAATAAAAGAAGATATAAAATTTATAGTTATAGTCGTGTCACATTTGTACACACGATAAATATTTCAAAGAGCCATTAATGTTTTTACCCGTAATGGCTACGAGAGTGTCAAGATAGGGCTTCCATCGGACGGCAATTAAACCATTTATGAACCATAAATGGTCGGTTTAAGTGGGTCGTTAAGAGGACTTTTAACACCATCTTACATGGAATCAAAATTTAGACCACCCACTGAGGGGTTGAATCATGAGGCGAATGAGTAAGGTGACCAGATGTCCAAAATTCCAAAATGACCTGAGTTTTCTTAGGCAAAAGACTGTTGAGGAAGGTGCGGAACCGTGTTTCTCCACCAGAAATCGAAGAATTTGTTTCACGATAAAAAAAAAACAGTAAAACTGGTGTTTTTACACCAAAAAATCAAGGATAACAGCGCTAATAGGGTGTCAAACGCTTGAACTACGGTGTTTATAGCTCAAAAAGTCTATGAAATGTTCTTGCCAAGAAATCAAGGAAAACGTCCTAAAACAAGGTAAAAGTACTGGTTTGAAAAGCTTCCAATGAAAACTTCCTTAAAGAGAAGTAACAAGTTTATAGGAGGGAGAAGTAACGGGGGGACGTAAAGAGGAGGGCGAAGTATAACGGAGGGGACGTAAAGAGGAGGGGAAGTAAGGGAACAAAAGTATAAGGAGGGGGAAGTATAGGGAACAAAAAGTGTAAAGGAGGGAAGTATAAGGGAGGGGGGAGATTTTTTTTTTTTTCGAAAAATTTTCCAAGTTTTTTTTTAATTTTCCGAGTTTTTTTTTTTTGAAAAAATTTTCAAGTTCTTTTTTTTTGTCAGGGGAAGCATAACGGAGGGGGAAGTATAAGAGAGGGAAAGTTTAAAGAAGGGGGAAGTATAAGGGAGGGAAGTACATGGAAGGGGAAGTATAAGAGAGAAAGTGTAAGGAGGGGAAAGTTTTTTTTTTCGAAAATTTTCCAAGTTTTCTTCTTTTTTTTTTGAAAAATTTTCAGTTTTTTTTTTTCAAAAATTCAAGTTTAGTGTCAAGGTAGAAATAATGGGCTCTTTGGCCTAGGTGTGCCTCTCGTAATGGGTAAGTGTGCGCACTAGACCATAGGGGTCGGAGTGCACAAGGCCTAAAACCTAAATCTAAAATGGGTAGAAGTATGAAATTTCTCGCTACTAAAAAAATAATAATTAAAAAGTGGCAATTTTTTTTACACCAAAAATTCTTAAAAATATAAGGAGTACCTAATTGGTGAAAATTTGGTGAAAATCGGACCAACGGTTCGGCCGCAGCGAATTTTTTAAAATTTCAAACAGACATATCTCCGCCGTTTCTCGAAATTCAAAATTCGTCATCACCGGCAAAAAATTTGTGTGAAAATTTGGTGAGAATCGGATGAAAACTGTGGCCGTAAAGTGTTGCGGAAAAAAAATGCTACGGCCGGCTGGCCGGAACACACAAAGTTGAGATCGGTGTAGATCCATATTCGAATTTACCCAAGGGGTCTGGAAGACCCCTCCCCAAAAACCGACGTGGAGGGTATCACAATAACTTCTTTAAGGAAGTTAAAAAGATGTTGAACGCTCCATCGCCGGATAAAACGGTGTTTTCTGCATCAGAAAATCAAAGAAAAAGGCCAAATCTCGGTGCTAGGGTGTACTATACAGAGGATGCTACTCAAAGCAGGACTCTCTCTAAAAAATCGTGGGGACAAAGGATGCATTCCGCCAAAGCGGAAATGTCCCGCAGCGTAGGAGTAGTGCTTCATCATTTTGACACGTTACGACTAGCAAGACAGGCGGAAAAAGTTAGTAAAAGTGGTTTTAATGAGAAACTTTTGAAGACTGAAAATATTTTAGGTTTTAGTACAGCGTGGGTGGTAACGCGTGACCACGTCGACAGTCGATTTTCGTGGTTGTTTGAATAGGTGCCTCTCACTCGTTAATGTTAACGGGGCTGTGTGAAGTAGGAGGGGAGAAGGAAATAAGCGTTGTTTGCATGCATCGAATCGAGACTGCGTGGTTTTAGGCGTTTAGTGGGTGGAGACGTTATCGCTCGGTTACACTCCGGCCGGCCCCTCTTCAACATCCAAAGCAAACAAATTGATAATTTCAAAAAACAAAAGAAATATGAAGCTGAAGCTTTCAAGGCTGGAACGTCAAGAGAAAAAAGGAGATCCTTGAAAAAATGTGAACGAACTCACAAATTCAAGGTTAGTCTCAACAAGACGAGTTTCAAAGGAACGAAAATTCCTCAACAACTCGCTCTTCAAAGTCAACTGGACATTTTGTAAAAACAACTAAAATTATTCATCGATTTTCAAACAAATAATCATAGCTAGATAAACGTTAAAATTTAATCGATTTGTTATAAAATGGCTCTTCAAAAGTATTTCTTCTAAAAAGCCCCTCAAATTTCGAAAACACTACACAGAATGATCTCATGTAAAATTTCATAAGTACAGTAGTTATCTATGCAAGGAGGGCTTAATTTCAATGGTAGGCGCTCTGGGCTTCTTTTTTTCCGCTCCTTTTAGTTTCTCCACGCCCACTGAACATCCCCACAAGCTTAGGTCTAGAAGTAACCTATTCACAGAGTTATTGTGCGTTTTCCACCGGTCTGTAAAGCCTTTTAGGTCGCTTTCTATTGCCTATCGGACGAGTAACAGTAGTTTCATCGTATTTCTTTTTCAAGAAGCTTGAAAAATGCACTCTACAACAATCCGCTGATGAACAACGCAATGGGATTTTGACATTTCCCTTGATTTTTGGGATATGAGCCGATTTCAAGATGGCTTTCCAGGCACACTTCACAAAATTCGTTTTTCACGGTCTCCTGGCACGCTTTATAGACGCTTTCGAGCGTACCGGCTCGCCTCTAGGGTCGAACGCTGAACGTCGGCGGGAGAAAGGACAACTCCGGGATTGCGGGTCTAGGCATGTTCGCTGCTCGCAAATTCGGCCATTGGCTGAGAAACAACTGCGTTTATTTCTTGTGGCCAAAAAAACTTGTTTCATGTTTCAGGCGTTTTCGATGGATCTGGCCCCTAAAACCGATGAAAAGGGCAGATGACCGTAAAACGGTTGAACTTGTATACAAATCCGGTTACAGAGGTTGCAGCCTTGTCCTCCATTGTTCTCTGAGGAGAAGCTAGGTAACCGATGGTTAGTAAACTGACAAGGTAAGGTTTTGCTTAGCGGGAGGAACGGAAGACGCGGGAAGAAAAATACCATTTGCTGTTTTCAAGTCACAGGGTCAGGAAGAAATGGTTCCAAATCCAGCTTGCGAGGGTACTACAATAACTTTTAAACTCTTTTTTTCGTCTTTTGGAAACCTGATCACAGAACAGTAAAATCAAAGGGGACTAATATTTCAATCTTCTTTGATAGGATCTACACATCTTCTATTTCGAAAGAACCGAATTCGTTGGCTTACCCCTGGGGAAATCCTATAGAGAACCTGTCGCAGCTGCTTCTCATGAAACCTTTTTTTTATATCGAGTTAACCCTGACGCCGAGCCAAATGCGTCGAGCCCAACAAATTGCTTTTCGATTCTTCTCTATAAGAAATATTAAGAAAATCGCTTACTTTAGTGAATTATTTTCTGATATTGGTTCTACTCATTTGATGTTTTAAATTGGCAATTTCAAATAACCAGAGGATTGTTAGTCGGACCTTCCAGGGTAGCCAGCCTAAATGCCTGTGTGTTAAAGTATTCTGAGAAAGACATGAATAAGGCTGAAAAGTCGGCACAACATGGCGTCAGGTGTGTACTCCCTTCCTCTTTTTTTCCACCTAAGTAACTATTGATTTCCGAGTGCCTCAGGGCGTCTACTGGCGGAAAGGGAAAAACTCGCCACCCCGAACGTCAACGGAAAAACAAATTTCTGTCCATAAAAAAATAAATAAGCAACAAGGAAGGAAAAGATTAGTCTCGGTATGTCAATAAAAAAAACCCCGGAATAAATCCAGCATAACAGAGGGGATACGAAGGGTGGATGCCATAAGGGATGGGCGGAAGGGGGTGGAAACCTAATGGGGCATTCATTGACTTGACCACCCCGTCTCATAATTGGACAAGCGCAACACGTTAAACACAAATATTTTTAAATTATAACAGTTTTCTTACAATTACCTTACAGTACCTAATAAATCAGACAACATTTCAAATTAATATACCTTAAAATCTACTTTTTTAGATAAATTATAATTTTTTTCTTGTGTATAAAATTTTTAAAATTATTTTATGGTTTAAAATGCTATGATAATGGAATAGTTGTGTTGTATGAAGGATTTACCTTAGAGAAAAAGGATGGGCGCCATTTTGTAGGTGCGGGCCGTCGGAAAAAGCCTCTGAGGGCGGCCAGAGGGTTTTTTGAAGATGAAATTTCGAGGGTCCGAGGTGTAAAAAAAACGTTTTTCCATGGTTTCCCGCTTTCGGAAAAAAACGTACGAGAAAGCGGGGTTGAAAAAAACGCACTCTTTCAACATGGACTCCGCCAAGTCCTTTAGAAGACTATAGGGCGAGGGAGTGGCCATGACGGAGTACGACCGGTCGCTTCCAGGAGGCGACACCGTCTTCGGGAGCTCCCCCACCCGTTTAGGCCCCCGACGCTACTTAAAAACCCTCCGGCCTATGGAAGATCCCCTCCTCAAGACTTTTTTTTTTTCCCACAAGTAGCCTTAGTTTTTTTTTCTTTTTTTCTGGTCCCCACTTTTCCTTCTTACCTTTCCACCCCTTTTTTGTTCTCCACTTTAATTAACTCAAAGCGGTCCCTTCACAGGTTATTAAATTCTAAAATGTAAAGATATATTTTAAGTTAATAAGTTTCGTTGTCTTTATTCCCATTTATTTTATTTCATTAAAGGCAATAAATTAAGAACAAAAAGTAGCGCTATTAGATAAACTGACCAGCACAAAATAGATATTGTTCTTAGTTTTTTTGGGAATTGCGGCCATTAAGAAGATAAATTAATTTTGCATTCTTTTATGAATCTTGCGCGACGTTTCAATAATGGCACAGTGAAAAGATAAAAGTGATTGTGATAGAGGGAATAGCTCACCTGACGAGGCTTTTTAAGCCGAAACGCGTCGTGAGATACCCGTTATCACTGTCATTTCTTCCTCCATTATTGGTTAATTATTTGATAAAAATATCACCCCCCTTATGGAATACAAGCGGAATAAAAATTGAAATAAAATGTTAACTAAAATTTTTGTTTGAATTTCCCGTTTATAGCGCTCGATGGTTGATCAATTTTTTTGAACATTTTGTCGATTGTTTTTATTTTTCAGCCGGATCGAAAACTAGGTACTCACAAAATTAAGTCGATTGTTCGTATCGAACCGAAGTACTACTTTGAAGAGCTTCCAACGAAAACTTCCTTAAAGAGAAGGAAGAAGAATATAGGAGGGGGAAATATTAGGAAAAATTTGCAGTTTTCTTTTTAGGTATCTTTTCTTTTCAAAAATTTTTAAGTTTAGTAGTATGGTAAATAATGGACTCATTGCCCAAGGATGTGCCTCTAGTTACGGGTGGAAGTGTGAAATTTCTTCCTACTAAAACACACACACACACAAATTTTTTTTTACACCAAAAATTCGTAAAAAATATAAGGAGTCTTTGGTGAAAATCGGACCAACTGTTCGGCCGCAGTGCAGTTTTTAAAATTTCAAACGTATATCTCCGCCATTTTTTTCGAAATTCAAAAATTGCAGACGAATAATTTCTTGTTCAATATTCAGGAAAGTTGTGAGAAAATTGGGTGAAAATCGGTTGGAAACTGTGGCCGTAAAGTGCTCCGGGAAAATGCTACGGACGGCCGGCCGGCCGACGGAACATACATAGTTGATCGGTAAAGATCATATTCGATTTGAACCTCCCTCAAAAACCCGTCGTGGAGGGTATCACAATAACTTCTTTAAGGAAGTTTAAATTTGATGTCGCGTGTTATTTTCCAAAAAATTGAGATAACTTCCTTTCTTTCGACAAAAAAAGATCTGAGAAAGATTAGAAGAATAGGTTCTAAGAAAGTGCAGATTGACGGTTTTTATGTCACTAATCCTTTATTTTAGGAATTCAAAGGTCATTATCTTTGAATTCGACGATTTTTTTTAAAAATCTCATAAGTCATCACTAATGTCATCACGCACAGGAGTTTAAAAAAATGCAATAAAATTGAAAAAAAAAAGTTTGTCAATCTTTCTCTTCTTTTCTACTTTATGTAAATATTGTACAATAAAAATACTAGGAATCATGGCTCTCCAGGGGGGCTTAAAATTTAATTTTCCGCAAGGGAAATTTGGTTAAAATCTAATGAAAAATTTCGGTTGTAAGGTAGATATTCTGGAAAAACCAATGGCGACGGATGTTACCACAGGATAAAGACTTTTGATCTTAGTGGTTTGAAAGGCCCATTTCCAAAAAACCGTTTATTTTTTTTTTTTTGGGTTGTTCTTTTTATGGATAAATCTAGGATGATTCTTTTAAACTTCTTTATTAGCTCCTACATGTTCGGGGATGAACCCCCTCTTCAGGGAGTCTGAAAAAATTATGGAAGGTAAGTACATATGACTTTTTTGGATAAACAGTAATTTCGGTAATATATGACAAGTAACTTATAATATAAAAAATTTTTTAACACTTACGAAGTCTTAAGTTTTCAGTGGTAACTATTTCATGTTATAATTCTCACTTTTTTGTTTTTGTTTCAGGTACGTATACATTGGGAATTTCAGGAACTCGAAGCAATAACACCTATTTAACAGAAAAAAATGTTTTTTTTGTTTTTTTTTAAAAAAAAAAAAATGACTAGATAAAATTTTTTGTAACTTACGTTTTGAAAAAAAAAAAAAAAAAAAAAAAAAAATCAAGATAAAATTCGATGACTAGATTGTTTTTTTTTTTTATATAATAACTGTTTTTTTTCTCATTCTTATATCACAGACGCATGTAAACGAGGATGAATAATTAATAATATTTTAAAAAAAAAGTATTTTGGGCAAAAAAAGGAATAAAAGGTGTAAAAACGTGGTCGGTTCATCAAGGTCGGTAGGTAGGTTTCATTTGATTGTTTATCAATGATCGTCCTGTGTTTCCAGTGTTGTCGGAGTAACAAAAGGCAATTAAATAATTTTTTAAAAAAAATAATTTATTTTTATTAATTAAATATTTTTATTTAATAATTTATTTTTTAATTTTTTAAAAAAAAAAAAAATTTTTTTTTTTTTTTTTTTTTTTTTTTTTTTTTTTTTTTTTTTTTTTTTTTTTTTTTTTTTTTTTAAGTGAAGTATCATAGATTTTTAGTATTTTCATATAGGGTATTTGATTCGTTTGGGCCTCTATTATTTGCAGAAATGGGGTGACTGTGTATAGCTATGTTCTCTAATGTTATTTTGTGAGTATTTTTTTCGTTGTAGAGAATTTTAACGTCATCAAAGTTGAATGTGTGTTTGTATTGCACGGCATGACGACTTAGGCCTACTTTTGTGTCGAACAACGCTATATCTCTTTTGTGTTCTTCATCCGCGCTTCTAAGGGCCTTGAAGTTTGACCTATGTAAGGGGTCGCAATTGTTGCAAGTAACTTTATAAACCACATTTTGTTTAGGGTTCGATAGGTTTTTTTAGACTTGGAAATAAAGTTTTACACAGTTAGTCATTTTTTGGGTTACTGCAATAACTACTAATTTTAAAACATTTAATTACCCCAGCCTTAATTAAAAACTACGAATGAAGTCAAACAGGAGTTGTGCCGGACTGAGAGTGGAATCCCGAGTGAAGTATGGGAGGTACTACCTACTGCTCACGTATGTAAAAGACCTAACCGACAATTTAAAGAAAATTTTGTAAAAGAATGCAACAACAACAACATTGCAGTAACCCAAAAAATGACTAACTGTGTAAAAACTTTATTTCCAAGTCTAAAAAAAACCTATCGAACCCTTAAAGAAACAAAATGTGGTTTATAAAGTTACTTGCAACAATTGCGACCCCCCACATAGGTCAAACTTCAAGGCCCTTAGAAGCGCGGATGAAAGAACACAAAAGAGATATAGCGTGTTCGACACAAAAGTAGGCCTAAGTCGTCATGCCGTGCAATACAAACACACATTCAACTTGATGACGTTAAAAATTCTCTACAACGAAAAAAATACTCACAAAAGAATAACATTAGAGAACATAGCTATACCCAGTCACCCCATTTCTGCAAATAATAGAGGCCCAAAACGAATCAATAAATACCCTATATGAAAATATACTAAAATCATATGATACTTCACTTAAAAAAAAAAAAAAAAAAAAAAAAAAAAAAAAAAAAAAAAAAAAAAAAAAAAAAAAAAAAAAAAAAAAAAAAATTTTTTTTTTTTTTTTTAAAAAATTAAAAAATATTAAATAAAAATATTTAATTAATAAAAAAATTAAATTATTTTTTTAAAAAATTATTAATTGCCTTTTGTTTACTCCGACACACTGGAAACACAGGACGATCATTGATAAACAATCAAACAATGAAACCTACCTACCGACCTTGATGAACCGACCACGTTTTTACACCTTTTATTCCTTTTTATTGCCCAAAATACTGTTTTTTTTAAAATATTATTAAATTATTCATCCTCGTTTACATGCGTGTGATATAAAGAATGAGAAAGAGGAAAAAACAGTTATTATATAAAAAAATAAAAACAAT
>JACGAQ010003369.1:0-29711 GCA_014119065.1 Orius insidiosus | reverse complement strand
TCCGCTGTTCCTTCCCGGTTCCAATTACTTTCCAACTGGTTTGTAACTGATCAGAGCAGTCAGCGTTGGAGAGCGTGTACTGGGAGTTGGGGACATGCGCATGCGTTTGAGGGTTTTCCCGCTTTTGTGCCAGGTTAACAGTACACAAGTCTTCAAAGTTCGACTTGTGCTCATGGACTGTGCTTTCAGATTCAGATTCAACACTTGTCTATTAAACGGTAAGTTTTATTTATTCTTTTTGATTCCTTCCTTACTGTTTAAGATTTGTTTTTCTTGTGCCGTAGTACGAATGGAAGAAGACAAAAAATTCTTATGGAGCGTGGGGAACACGAAAAGTTTGTTGGACCTGTACCAGAAGTACAGGTCCAAGGTTGGGAGTTTAGCTATGAAAAACTTCAAAATGCTATGTGTACGATTGCTAGCGAACTCTCAGAAATCACAGGCGTTAATATTACTCCCAACAATTGTGAGAATAGATGGAGGGTTTTGGAGAGAAATTATAAGAAATTCATCGACAACCGGAACCAGACCGGAGCTGGCTCCAATTTTTCGAGTACTTGGAGGAGATGGAGAAAATTTTGGGGAAGAAAAAAAACGTGCAGCCCGAAATTTTGCTGCACTCTGAAACGTTTGATTGTCCTGGTATGTGTTATTTAAATAAATACATCTTAACATATTTATTTTTTAAGGAATGACCACAAGAGACGACAATCTCGAGAGTGAGAAGGTCGACGACCCTCAACCATCACCTCTATGTAAGACTTAAGTCTAAACGTTATGCACTTACATTTATGCATGTTCTTTTTTAGCTGTGCCATCGACACCAACCAAAAAATTAGCTCGAAGGGGGAAGAGTAGAATCCACGAGGCGAGGAAGGAAAAAGCGAAGCAGAACAAAGAAAAATGGATTTAATGAAAGAAAAACTAGCAGCATACAAGAAAAGGAACGAACTCTTGGAGGAGTACATTAAAGTAGTCAAGTCAAAAATGATTCAGTTTTGTTGCCCTTGTAAATTTTGTAATCTAGTTTAGATAATCTGCGAATCGTTACCTTTTTTTTGAATTGTAATAAGGCTGTTTTGTTCCTTATTCCTATCTAGTTTAGCTATGCGAATCGTACCTTTTTTTGAATTGTAATTAGGCTGTTTTGTTCCTTATCCTATCTAGTTTAGCTATGCGAATCGTTACCTTTTTGATTGTAATTAAGGCTGTTTAGTTCCTTATTCCATCTAGTTTAGCTATTATGCGAATCGTTTACCTTTTTTGAATTGTAATTAAGGCTGTTTTATTCTTTATTTTCTATCTAGTTTAGCTATATGCGAATCGTTACCTTTTTTGAATTGTAACTTAAGGCTGTTTATCTAGTTTACCTTTTAGGTATGCGAATCGTTATATTCGTAGAAATTTAATTAAGGCTGTTTTGTTACTTTTTTTTTTAATTGAAATTTGTATATGAAAAAAAAGGAAGAAATTTGCAATCGAGTTCCTTAGATGCAAATTGTTACCTGTGACTTTATCTTTTGTTAATTATTTTGTAATCTATAGTTTTTTTTATTAACTATTCTTTAAATTGAGAAGTTAAAATAGCATCTCTAACCCCTCTCTATTTTCACACAGAGTCCACTTTCCTGCCCTGAAGTGCCTGCCCTGAGAGGGGGAGTCAGGTTCACCAGAGATGCATGCAAACTGGAGGAAAAACAAGTGGCTTTTTAAGAAATTGAGGATGAAATTTAAAAAAAAAATGTTATCTTTTATTTATTTTACAATTCAATTATTTATTAGACTATTCGCAATTAAGTCTCTTATGTTGCCGTTAACGGTCTTCTGCACCCTGCTGATCTGCGGGTCATCTTCTTCGGCTTCCTCCTCTTCACCATTTGCCTCAAAATCATCGTCAGGCAAATATTGTGTAGTACGCAACACGCCATTATGAAATGACAGATATGTGGAATGGAGCGTAACTTGAGGTGGTAGAGTTTCTGAATCTGTTTTTAAGAGCCAAATGTGCTCGATAATATATCGGTTACGGGCATGAAGGCGTTGTAGTTCCGTTGGACGTTTGATAGATTCCCTCTGTCTTTGTACGGAGTAAGGATTTGTTTGTCAGCGGATACCCACTGTCCCCCAGAATGTAGAACTCGCCACATTTTCAGGCAATGTTCTGCAAAGTGGCGAGTTCCGAACACTCTGCTGTCATGGACAGAGCCAGGGTAGCCGACAAAGACATCGACCAGCCTTCTTTTGTGGTCGCATACAGCTTGCATCTGAAATAAATTACAATAAAATTACCAAAATAGTACTCTACCTGAATGGAAAAGTTCCCTTTACGATCTATGTATGAATCGGGGTCAACTGACGGCCTATCAATGAGAATGTGACAACCGTCAATTGCTCCGATCACTTTTGGAAACCCATTTCCAGCAAAATGCGCCTCGGAGCGCCCCCGTTCAACTTCCGTCAGCCACCTTTATTTCTGGCGACATAGAACTAAGAAACATTGTCACTCTTCTTATATTCTGAACAGGAACTGATGGTGATATCAAATCTATCAGCGACATCCCTGAAGCTGGCAGTTTGATGTCCACAAAAAAATAGAAATATCAAGACCTGGAACACAAACGGAAAAAAAAAATGAATGAGTATAGGTATGAGAAAAAAATTAGATACACACCTGATGATTGGACTTAGACGCCCAAATTTGCCGCTACAAGAGTTAAAGTACACACTGCTCTCATACCTTCCAGCAAGCATTTCCACTGTATTCTTCTACTCTAAAATGAGATTTGAATTCTTCTTCATTATATTGGACAACGGTGTCGTCTGGAATAAAAATAATTAGTTTTAACTTTTAAGAGCTTTTAGAGCACCGATTGGCTGAAAACATTTTATCTTACACTTTTTTTAATCACTTACCTAAATAGTTTTCATTCCTCGTCGAGGATTCCATTCCTCATCAAAGAGGAAGGAGAGTCGTCTTCGTCCAAAACATTTGTACTTATCAATACTTATCAAACCAGAGGAATAAATAAAAATACGATATGACACAGACACAATCGACGAAGGAGTAAGGACAGCGTGGTTACCTTCCCCATGCGCAGGCACTCTTATACGCTAGCACAGCCTGGTGTAATGTTCATGAAGTAGTAATTGGAAAACCGTTCCTACCACGCACAATCCCAAACCGATTTCTAACTAGTACATTGTCCGCGCATGCGGATTAAATTATCACGTATCAGTTGCCAACTGATCACAAATTGTCGGATGGAACATACCTATAGTGTTTAGAATAGAGGGCAAAGGGTTGCCTCTAATACTTATGCAAAACTACCACACATTTCTTCCCCAAGCTAAATACCTAAATCTATATTTTAAAGCGATTGGAGTGGTAAAAGGTTGTGATAAGTACTCAAATTACAATTTACTTAAAGTTAAAACCGTTTAAATATTTAAGGGCTACTTCAAATATTGTTCAACAGTATATAATTTCAAATTGTTACATAATTTGAGTCTGTACCCTTTGATAGTGAAAATTTTTTGGCTTATTGCGTACTCCAATTTTTTTCTCCAAAAAATGATTTTTAAATTCAGAACTGGAAATTTTAAGTTTTGATTGTTACTAAAAATGTATTTTTTTAGTTGACTTCGTTAAAATTGGCTGATGAATATTTTTATTGACCAACATATTTTTGTTGTGTATGTCTTTATAAGTTTTTTTATTGTAATACTGTTTTTTTAATTAAGTACATTGGGCTTTCTTTTTCTTCCTTGTTCATTTGTGAGAAATAACGTAAGAGGAAAATTCAGGATATAAGGGAGAAAAGAAATTTATTTTGCCATCAATTTTCTTTATTTGGCGCTTTCTACTGAAGTCTTTTGCTGCATAGTTATGATATTCACGTATATTCTATAAATATTATGTGAATATTTTATATCCAGCATAAGTAATTAGACTGTCTTGAGGACTTAACTTCCCCCAATGTCCTATCTGATCTCTACTTAATAGCTTGGTTCCAACCGCAGAAACTATTGGAGCACGCGCAGAAGGATTTGGGCTTCAGATATGACGGACGTCAATTTTGATGTCCAAATCCTTCTGCGCATGCTCCAGGAGTTTCAACTGCGGTTGGAACAAAACTATGATTTCCTCACATCTCTTTTATTTTTATACATTGAAGTCTAAAAATGTTCCCTGCAACTTATCGATTGCTGTCTAATCTTAAAGGCCTACCAAGTACGTCTTTCTAATAATTGTTATGAATAATTATAAATTTATAGTATTTTTGTAAGATTTCTTATATAATATGTTGTATCTCTACCACTATGGTCGCAAAAAAATTTATGGAATTGTAGTGGCTATAATGCATAACTATTATTTGTTTATCGCACTGCAATCATGTATCAGGTGCGGATAGATATTAGTTTCTACATCTGAAAATAATAAATGTTAATAGTATAATGGACGTTTCTTTTTTCCCTATTTTCAAAAAACTACTACTTTGAGTTATTTCGGTATATTCAACAATATGAAATAAAGAATTCCTATGGAAAGGCCCGCCAATTTTTTCCGCCATCATACATTTCACTCGATTGCTAATCGATTATATAAATCTTTCTTGTTTAAGGGAAAAATATGGAAGAAAGTAGAAACCCTTAAAGAAAGTAGAGGATTGGTAAACGTCGACATTTTGACAAATTTGCTATTTAGCAATAACAAAGACCTTTTAACTTTTAATATTCACTACAAGCATCGATGTATAAAAATGGTATTTTGTGTACATCGATGCATCACCATTGATTATCATCTTTCAGCTCAAAAATCATTATTTTTCCATCTATCTAATAAAATTTATGAAATAAAAAATTATTTATATAAATATCTAAAAATCCTATCATATTATAAGTGTAAGAAGTATTTCGTTTTGTTTTCGTCCTAAAGAAATCGATATGACTGTTACCTTTTGGCGGTTCTCGGCCCTTTCGCGCCGCCCTAACCACATTTTACTACCGACCGTCAGACCGAACAGAATCTATCTTTCATAGAGAGAGACCACTTTCGTATTAAATATTTTTGTGAGCCTAGGACGAAAATCATGTCGCAAAGGACGCCCCAGATTTTCTACTCCGAGAAATACACGGACGACAAGTATGAATACAGGTGAGTCTTAGTTCAATCATTTTAAATCTTCGAATCCGACACTTAATCTTTTAATTCAAGTCATGAACAAATTCAAACATGAGAAAAATTCATTACCAGATTTTCATAGACTTGTCGAGTTTTTCATATTATTCATAATTAAATAACGATCTGTCGAAATTTCTATATTAGCGAGCACATGACCTGAGAAGGGTTAGCGTTTTGACGTTCCTAAAACCTTTTGGCATCCCTAAATCACTTTTTAAAAATATCCTACATGAAGTAATTACTTATGTTGGTTTCTGACAGATGCTCTGAGACCTTGTTCACTGACCCACGGAGCACGTCATTGTTGACCATTTTGCCATTTCTTTCTCTTTTGAGGAGCAACTTGCTGTTTAGTGAACCCCTTGAGCTAGACTGGAGAGATCTTATATGGTTAAAGTGACTTCTGTTTACCAATAATAACGCCTTGGCATTATGGCGAAAGCCCCCACCCTGATGTTGACACCTGAAATAAGTCCTTTTTATTTAAGCCCTTTCTTCAAGCTTAATGTATAGGATTAAATTTTATTGATAAAATCTTAAATTATTCCTCCATGCAAATGATCCTCCAACTTGTTTATTTATTTAAGATAATTCCAATGTTCTGGGCTGTCAGAGATTATTTTGTTCTTCCTTTATTAATAGAATTCAACTTTTCCTATTGCAATGGCAAGAACTGAATGTCGTCAAGAGATAACTTTGTCTAAAAAATTAAAAGAAAATGCAAACTCTAGTTTAACCATTGATGGTTTCATCGTCTTGGATTATTCTTGCGAGACAATTAAAGAAAGGGAAGAAAGGATTGCAAAACAGCTGGCTGTAATAGAAAAGCTTAAAAAAATCAGAGAATTCCGTCACAGAGATGAATGTTTAAGAAACATCAAAAGGCTCAGGAAACTACGAGGGGTGTCCAAAAATTAAATACCTTTTGTATTTTGCCGCCGTACGGGCGAAGTATTCTGCCAGATGAAAACACTAGCTTGTAGCGGGAAGTTCCCCCTTCACATCGCACTTGGTCTCATCTCTCTATCTTATCCAGCGTTGCTACGGCAGCCGTTCGCGATGGACGTCTCGGTGCCGAGTCCCGCCGGTTGTGAGGTTCGCTCCGTCATGCGTTTCCTAAACGCGGAGAAACTTCGCCCGGTCGAAATTCATAGACGTTTGACGGCTATTTATAACATTCGTAACATTAGCGTAACAACAGCGCTCATTCATAACATTGCCATTAAAAGCCGTCAAACGTCTATGAATTTCGACCGGGCGAAGTTTCTCCGCGTTTAGGAAACGCATGACGGAGCGAACCTCACAACCGGCGGGACTCGGCACCGAGACGTCCATCGCGAACGGCTGCCGTAGCAACGCTGGATAAGATAGAGAGATGAGACCAAGTGCGATGTGAAGGGGGAACTTCCCGCTACAAGCTAGTGTTTTCATCTGGCAGAATACTTCGCCCGTACGGCGGCAAAATACAAAAGGTCTTTAATTTTTGGACACCCCTCGTACTTCGTTAATCTTTCCATGACTTTTATTACTTTTTGAAATTTCCTTTTTTCTTTATTTTGTTTCTCAAATGTTCTCAATCTTTATTACTAATTAAATTTGATGTACAGAAAGGTCAGCGTCAATCAAAATTAAGGGTTTTTGTGGAGCTGAGATGAGGGTCCTGACTGATCGTTTTGTGTCATTGTGGGTTTTGAATAAACGATTTCTTTTTTAGAGATAGACCCATGAATCCCTTATCTTTTTTATGTTGTTAATTTAATTTTTTTTTCTAGACATGTTGTCCTCCCCAAAGATATGGTGAAGCTTCTTCCGACGTCTCGTCTGATGACTGAAAGGGAATGGAGGAGCATTGGAGTGCAGCAAAGCCCTGGCTGGATTCACTATATGGTCCATATGCCTGGTATGAGAAAAAACAAATTTTTATTTTAAAAAAACTGATTTTTCAACATTTTAGAGCCTTGGATCCTTCTTTTTAAAAGGCCACTTTCAACAACAGCGGAACCTGCTCCGATGAAGACAGAAACGAAAACCACCGTTGCTTCCAACACTACCACAGATACCACCACAACCAAAGCGACCACCAAGGCTCAACCCCCGAAAGAAAAAGACAAGAAAGCAAATTAGGGAGGATCACTGCAATCTAAGTCGTTCACTTTTTTTAATGTCTTATTTTCTCAATCCTTTTTTATATATTATATTTCTTAAATTCTAATATGTTTTGTTTTCTAATTTTTGTTTTAAGTCATAGTTTCTCTAGTTACTAAGGTTCACTATTTTAAAAGTGAACTTGTTATATGATTTGGTTCTCAAGCTTTTCTTTGTAGTCGATCTTTGACTTCTTGTGATTACTTCGATATGAGAATTTATGAATTAAGGTTTAATTAAGATAAATTGTTGTATATATGCGTTTGTTTTTTGTTATTTTCTCTCCCTGAAGATTTGATACTGACTTGACACTTCTGATTGAAGATCTCATCAGAAAAAAAATTCATTTTTTTCACAATTTTATATTATGCTAAAGTATTCATATTGATACGAATTATTCACACGTGTCTGTAAATACAATAGTATTCACTGATCAAATACGAATATATTCATTGAGTGAATATAATTGCATTTACAGTACATAATGCACAAGGTGGAACGTTCCCAGATAAGTTTTGAATGGATTTCTATTTTATTGGCAAATTAATTGCAGTACAAAAAAAATTATCGAACCCGCATATGTTACATCACACTTAAATGTAAGTCCACCAACTAGCTAATTAGATTAGTATTATCTTTTAAATCATTATTTATTTACAATAATTTTTAAATTTTTTTGACATTTCGAGTTAAACAGAAATTTAATTTACATAAATATTTGTTTAAAAAAAAAAGGATGTGAAGATTTTCTTATTTTTTCGCTGTGCGGAACCAAAGCGTGGATGTGTCAACATGGATTTCTTGTTGAAGTCGAGGTGGTAGTTCATCGTAAATTTCCTGAGGGACATTTTCTGAAGAAGAAAAAGGGCTTGAGGTACATTTTAAATTGAAATTTTTCTTACCGTTGCATCTGTAGACTAAATCAGCCCAGATAACCTTTTCCTGAGAAAAGGAGAGAACTCCGAGTCTTCCTCCTTTCAAAGTCGAATCAAAGAGGTTTCCTGAGTCTGCGACAACGTTACGCCCTTCGTAAATTATGAGTCTGATCAAAGAAATTTTTGGACGATGGATGAGGAGCCACCTATATGCAGTGTTTTCTCTCCATCCGACGTTTCTTGGGTCTTTCCAAAGAAGTTTCACCTAAAAGAAAAAAAATTGTATCTCATCAAATAAAATTTCTTAATTTTTACCTGATCCTGTGTGTTTCCTGTTTGCCACAATGAGTTTCTCAGCATGGGGCCAGGCCCTGTTATTGAATTAACGAGTTTAAGTTGGATACCAGGTTCAGCGACTGCCCTAAATGGAGTAGCTTGCCAGTATGCTTGACCCTTCTTTTTCCACATCACCGTATAGAATTTGTGGTTATTTTGATAACTAAAATTATAAGTAATCATTCATAGCAATTTATTCATACAGTATTAACTTACCTAAAAATAAAACCTATGTAATCATCATCAACATCCGTATCAACAAAAATTGTTCCTTCAAAATCTACCCCTCCGAAAGCATCATAACCTATAAAAATAGATACCTAGTCAAAGATTAAATAATTTTGATTGGTTTTACCTAAAGCCAATCCTGGATCACTATTCATCGTTTGAACAATTTCTGCTCCTTCGTCGTAGATGACCCAGCGGGGGTCGATTTGAGTTTCACCTTCGGGATCAAGTGCAACTGTCTGAAACGTTCTAATTTTTTTTTTAACTTTAAAAAATCTATTTTGAATGATTTCAAACCTGAAGTCTGTCTGGAATATTTTCGAGTTGTTCGGACAGTTGTCAAGGTGGTTGACAACGCCATCACCATCATAATCACTTTCACATGCATCACCAATATTATTTCCTGTAAATAAAATTATGGAAAAAATTTGATTGCTAGGACTGATTTGGAGTCTGTTAAATTTTCCATTGAAAATCATTTACCGTTTCGATCTTCTTGATCTGGATTGTAAACTAGTCGGCAATTATCATTGTTATTGGAAATACCATCGCCGTCAGCGTCATGATCACATTCATCTCCTCGCCCATCACCATCTTTATCAAGCTGATCGCTATTTGCGATCTTTGGACAGTTGTCAGACGAATCTTGAATACCATCACTAAAAAATTTTCCAAAAAAATTGATTGCGTGTAATAAGTTATAATGACAAATGGTTTACCGATCTCGATCTATGTCATTATCGCAAACGTTTCCAATGTTGTCGAAATCTGAATCTTCCTGGTTAGTGTTTGGGATACGAGGGCAGTTGTCGCAAACATCGCCTAAACCGTCAGAATCCTGATCTCTCTGGTCAGGATTGGGAATGCGAGGGCAATTGTCCAGATTGTTCGCAATACCTTTGAATAAAGTATCATTAAGTACAAGTTAAAAAAAAAAATTATTTCACTACCATCATTATCCATATCAGGATCGCATGCGTCACCGATCCGTCTTTGTCGACATCTTCCTGATTTACATTGGGAACAGTGGGGCAGTTGTCGCATTCGTTCCCGCTCTTGTCCGCTCCATCTTGGTCGGTATCCAGTTGATCCGGGTTCGGAACAAGCGGGCAATTGTCCTAAAATTTTCGAATTTAGATTGTAAAAATTTCAAAAACCTTACAGGCCCATTTGAAATTCCATCGTTGTCTGCATCGTCGTCACAAACGTCTCCCATTTCATCCCCATCGGCATCTTCTTGTCCTGAGTTAGGAATATGTGGGCAGTTATCCTAATACATAAAAAAAAAAAAAAAATAAAATAAATTCAGATTTAATCAGGAAATCCTAGGCAAGAGGGTCTCAATTTATGCTTTTTCATTGGCGCTCATCAAAAATAGGTTCATATTAAAAAATACCTATGAATATTTTAAGCAATATATACCTGATATCCGCCACTAAAACAACTATTTCAGATCAATCAGTATAAAATAAAAAAAATTCTGATTTAATCACTGGGTCTTAGCTCCAAAATAACTTAACCAAAACCTAGGTTTTTAGGTTATGACAGTTAGGTTAAAACAAGTCATTTAAGATAGTTTTCTTTTCTAAGGATAGATTACTCTGCACACTATAAGACTAATAACAGCAAAATATGTGCACGGATTTTGATAATGCCTCTTTTTTTTTAGCATTTTTGCAGATATTACTAATGCAGATACTACAGTCTTTCCATAAAGAACTCAGGCTGAAGCCACTGTTCCTAGAGCTCGGCTTCTTCAATAAACCAAGGAAGATTTTTTTCCCTCTCAAAATAATGAAATATGGGTAAAAAAAATACAAAAACTTCACTGTACAAATACTAATGTATTTGAACTTAATTAATTTTTTTTATACAAACATGCAATTGACAATATTACATAGAAATATTTAGAAGTAAAATTTACATAATATTTTATTTAATAATTTTAACTATATAGATACCAAGTCTACATTAACATGAAATAAGTGCTTTTAAAGCAAGATTAAAAAAACTTCCGACATTTAGGTACACATTTCGTAATAATGCGAGTATAACTTAAATTTTGACAAAACTAAAATATTCTTCGTAGTAAAATACATTTTGTCAAACTATCAAAAATATGTTGAATAGCAAATATTTGTTTAAGGGTCACACGGCTGTAGGAAAAGAAAAAAAATTTATTTAAAAAAATTTCTTTTTAAATATTTTTGCCAACTAACGTTGAAAAACAACTAGTCATTTACAAGATAGTTTTCTTTTCTAAGGATAGATTACTCTGCACACTATAAGACTAATAACAGCAAAATATGTGCACGGATTTCGGGAGCGGGGAATATTTAAAATTACGATAATGCCTCTTTTTTTTAATAGCATTTTTGCAGATATTACTAAATTACACTATAATGAAAAAACGTGACTCGGACACAAGGTTTCAATTTTAAGAATCATACCTAAAATATTACCCTAATAAAAAAAAAATTTTCCCACTAAAAAGCTTCAAAGACTCGGAAAAATAAAAGATTTTTGTTGCCTCAATTTTCAGAAAGCATATGCCACATGTTCGTACGCTCAAAATAATTTATGCATAAACCAGTTATCACATTTTCCCCCATAAATCACAATTTTTGGGTATATGGGATAAAAAAATAAAATTGTGGACAATCGGCTCAAATCGATGGAAGAAAAATTAGGCGCTAGAGTCGAAATAAGAAAAGTTGGAGTTTCCAATCTTCAAATTCAAAACTCATCAACTTTTCTCGCTTCCAACCTTACATTCAATAAAATTCATAGGGTATAAAATTTAACAAATTATTCGATTTTGTTAATTGCACACTTAATAGATTAGTAAAGCAATAAAATAAAAACTGCATGCACGGAACTAAAATTTTTTTTTTCCTCCACAATTTTTATCACAAATATTCACAACCACTCGCACAAAAAAATTATTAAGTCTCCCAATCTTTCAGTCCGAAGTATAAAGGAACAAAACTTTAAAAACGAGTATTTCATGACAGATATTGAGCGTTAAGTCTTTAATTTTGGGTGACGATGAAATAAAAAGTGCAAGATAAAAATCTAACTTAAAGACTGGCCCAACAGCTTACAATAATAATAAATAAATATATTAATAAAGAGGGAAGACTCGGTTAAATTTTTCTATCCCTCTGTGCAAGACGTACACATTATAACTAGAAGAAAAGGGAAAAATAATTTATTTTCCCACGTAAATCTATTTTCGAAGCAAGAATTAGAGACATTTTGAGCACGTTTTTGGGTCCTATCAGAGATTTAAGTAATGTAAAAAAAAATTTCAGCAAGAAAAAAAAACTTATAAAAAGAATAGGGTTCCATTCAAGGTTGGGTTTGACAAATATCACAGAAAGATTTTTTTTCTCTTTATTTTGGACTCTAGAATTTTATATAGAAACAGAAATTTTATATGAGATCAAATATTGTGTTATAAAATGGAAAAATCACAATTTTATAAGGCAAAGTGACAGAAGAAACCTCAAAATAAAGGAACTTAATTTATAAGAAGAAGTGATTCTTTCAACCATTTTCAACCGTCTTTAATTCGAACAATTAAATTAGTCAATGGCTGTCACATTGCCTTATTATTGCTTGAAAACCTTGAATTTCAATATATTAAAAGAGTAGACTGTCATAATTGGCAAACGAAAAAAAAAATATATATAGGAGTACATACAACACATTAACACATATTTATACCTAAAATACAATTCGACAAAAGACAATTTAATTAGAAAAAAAGATATTAAAATTTCAAAAAATAACAAAATAAATATTAAGAACAATAGAGAGTTTCAGCTACGCATAGATAGTCTCTACCCATGTGACTAGAAATGAGTTTCTAATATGGGTAGGAGCTTACCCATCTGCCAAAAACGAGCCCAGCGTTAACGGGTAAAATATAAAAATGCATAGCCGAAACGCTCTAACAACTTGAAATTTTCCTCGATTCAGCCTTTTCTTTTTTGTAAAACTAATTAAATTAAAAAAATAAAATAATTGTGATATGAACGTGTTTGTGATCTTCGGCTACTTAGATTCTAAATAAACAATTTTTAACCAATTTAAAACTAAAATAATATAGAAAATTGTTCGAAAAGGCATTAGGCGAGAATTGAGGAAATTTAAAACTAGAAGTCAGACAAAATAAAAATTAAAACACCTAAAATTATAGGTATTGCTATAGCTAAAAATTCTATTCAATGTAATTATAATTTTTCTGGAAAAAAAAATCATTTGAAAATGATTTTTGTCCAGCTTGAAACCCTCAAATATAAAATAGTAAAAAGAAAGAAAAAAGAGAGAAAGAGAGAGAGATGGGGAAAGCGATATTTGTACATTGAAATATAAAAAAATGCGATTCGCACCCAAAAACACCAGCGCTAAATTTTGAGTGGTTCTCATTTTTCCCCTTTCTTTTTTTTTCTACTAAAAAAAATTATTTACAAATTAGTTTAATTTAAAAACTGCTCAAACTTTTTCCCAGGTCAAAAACCACCACCAACGAGTTTAAAATATTACACACATTAAATAGGTAAAAGTTTAAATAATAAATATTTAAGTATCGCGGAAATAATTAAAACTATAAAAAAAAAATGGAGAACGTTGATTTGATTAGGTTGGACTTGCTAAAATCTCTTTAACTATATTGCACATTTGATAAAAACGATGTGAGAAAGGGCTGAGAAAAAAAAAATTAGAGAGAAAAATTTGATAATCCAAAAAGTTGATGGTTTTTCTCAGAGGCCGTTTCCTTCTTACAGGGTTTTTATGAAAGGACTTGAGTATGTGGCATATACATAGTCAAAGTGTGGTACTTAAATGATACACTTATTGCATGAAATAATCTGGATGATCTGAATCTTTTTCGAACCTTTTCGCCTCTTCCTGCATACTTTCTTTTATTTTCATGATGGCGGCAGATTCGGTCTGGTCGTTTTCGGGAGGTCCACCGAAAGCGGTGAGATTGTAATCGCCCATTCCGGAGCCGCTGTCTTCCCTTGGAGTTCCAGGGCCGCCGGCGGGGAATTTTTCATGCCATCGAGGCCGTCACCGCTCATAACGGGTCCCATCGTGTTTGGCCCCATGGGTCCCATAGGTCCACCTTCGCCGCCGCCGCCCATCGAGAAATCACCTGGCATGTTACCGCCAGGTACATTTTTCATCATAGTGTACATCCCTTCCCCGCCAGAGTTGGACGAGTCTTGAGGACTTTGCATGATTGGTGTGCCGGGTCCAGGAGGTCCTGCTGAGCCTGGAGGTCCGCCGTAGTTACCAGGAGACGAGGAGGAGTAGTTCATCGGAGTCGAAGTGTTCGGTTGCCATTGAGGTCTTCCGCCAGGTCCGCTCATCGACATCGGATGCATTCCAGGTGCGCCAGGCCCTGGTCCAGGCCCCATGTTGGAATTGGGAGGAGGACCTCTAAGTCCTGGGCCGTACGATCCAGGTCCCATAGGACCCATTCCAGGTCCACGAGGAGGGTTCATTCGAGGATTCATCGTGCTCATACCTGGAGGGCCTTGTCGACTCGGATCCATATTGTTCGGCATCATTGGTTGACCGGGAGGGCCATTGTATTCTGAACCAAGCTGAGGCATCCTCACACCAGGTCTCGGACCAGCCGGATATCGAGGCCCCATAAAAGGCTGCGTCGCCATCATCTCACTGTGTGGGGGAGGAGGTTGCGGATGCGGGGAAGGCTGCGATGACGGATGAGTAGGCGGAGAGGGTCTCATCGTAGAATTCGGGAAGAAACCAGGCGGCATTGGTCCTCCAGGGATACCGTCACTCGGTGGCATCTGGCCGAGCGGAATCGGAGCCGGACCTGGGTTATGTGCTATTCCGTTAACGCCGTAACCTGAATTAACGAAGCCGTAGTCGTGAAAAGCTTTAGCCTCGCTAGAATGCTCGCATGTGTCCCTTCGTTCAGGCGCCGCGCAATACAAGTCCCAAAAGACACACCACCACGAATGAAGGAATCCCGGAGGCTCTCCTAAAGTGATGTTTTTCTCCCATCGGATTTCCGAGAGGAAAGTCTGGGCCGCTTTCTGCGCGCCGACATGAAGGAGATACTCGTAAACGTAAAGCGCGAGTTTCTCTCTCGCCTGAGCGTTCGAGGGAACCGTCGAACCTTTACCTTTCGCGTACATCTTATTTTCTTTCACCTTCTCCAATTACGAAATCGTTCTTTTATTTCTATTTTTCTAATTATTCTTCGAAAAACCCGCGAGACACTTCACATTCCCGGAGTCGTAAACAAACCACTTTTTTTTTTTACGTGGACTTTCTAAGACTCGCGGGGAGCATAACTGAATGGCGATCGCCTACGAAACTCGGCCGCGGCGGAAAGGGAATCGACTGTCGACACTGACGACAAGGATTTCAATAGAAGAGGAAGGAACGAGTCCATGAAACGACGAAACTAAACTAACTCCAAGTCGATACGGACAAAGAGAGCCGAATTCAGTGTTGCCACGGACTCCCTCGCAACTCCCTATCCCGATCTCCGCTTTAATTCCCCGCCCGGCGCCTTCCCCTTCACCCTCCTCGCCTTCTTTTATACTCACTTTTACTCGTCCCACATTTCGACTCGCTTTTTAAACGCCTCGACTACTTACATTTTATCACCCTTTCTAAATTCATCTCACTTTTATCATTCCAGCCACTTCTATTATTTTTTTTTAATTTTACGTACGCTCTAGTTGTCAGAGAAGGTTAAATTATATACCAATTAATTTTCAGTTTCATAAATTAAAAAACCTATTCACTGATTAGTCTTAGACCTCGTCTTCCACGCAAAATTAAAAACTTCAAGTTAAAATAAAAACTTAGTTTTTGGTTGATCCCCTTCCATAATTTTATCGAGAAAGAAGAAAACTTCTTTCATTATTTGAGGTTTAATTTTGAATCTTGTTGGTCCTCCGGACACGCCCTTTCTTCGCCTATTCTTTTCGTTTATTTATAATCTAGTTTCTTTCTTAAAAAATTCATCCATTCAAGTCTATTTCTGGACTTGTTTTGCTGCCCAGTTGGCCGTCTGGGGATCTTTTCCCTCCAAAATTTGAATTCTACAAGTGATTTTGAAATAAGGTCTCGGTGTAGCTAAGATTATAAGGTTAATAACAAAAAGATTCCTTCCTTCTTTTGCGGCAAAGATTGCGATTTTATTTCGCTTGTATTGACCACTTGGTTACACTTTAAGGCAACCATAATTGAGGCATTACCACCTACTGCTAGTGGAAAATTCAATTATGGGCGCCCTTTCTGTGAATAAATTTTTTATTCTTTGCTCACCATATCATCCAAATTCCAAGTAATAATAATTTATTTATCTTTCATCTTATCTATCTTATCATCTTTATTTATTATTTTTAAAAAATTCATCCATTCAAGTCTAGTTTTGCAGCCCAAGTGTTGGCCGTCTGGGAGGATCTTTTCCCTCCAAAATTTGAATTCTACGAGTGATTTTGATTTAAGGCTCTTGGTATAGCTAAGATTAATAACAAAAAGATTCCCCCCTTCTTTTACGGCATAGATTGCGATTTTTATTTCACTTGTAATGACCACTTTAGGGCAACCATAATTGAGGCAGTACCACCTACTGCTAGTGGAAAATTAATTTATAATATATCGTCCATATTCCAAGTAATAATAATAATTATTATTGGCTGGGAAAACATTTTTTTAAGCTAACGCCCCAGAGCACAGAATTCATCATGAGCAGTGGTATTTCAATATCTAGAACTTTTGCCATAGGTGCCCCTTTTCCATCTACCCTCAATTTGAGGGAAAGGGGAATTTAATCAGAGGCAACTTGAAATAAAAATTCTAGACAGTCCAGGCTTTCACTCTTTCATGTAGGTTGCTTACTCCTCCATATTTGTATAAGATTATATCACTTTTTATAGCATATTAGCAAGGGGGATAGAGAAAACTGCCTAAATGTAATTATTTATGGCTTATTAGAACCGAGCCTTTTATAGTGATTGCACTGTAGTAAAATAATGGCGAAAACCAAGTGAACTATGGACTTTTTAGGCAATTTATGATTTTATGTTTTCAAAATGAATTTTTTTAAAACCGAAAATCGGTCAAAATAAAAAATGAACTACCTTTCGACATCTGGCGTGAGAACATCCGACATCATAATCTGGCCAGCGATCGAGATCCGAGTCGACCCCACAAATGGTGCCATCTCCAGCCCATCCGATATTGCACTATGATAAATACACCAAATTAATACATGGGAGCTAACATTCTTAGGTACCTGTGCCACATAAAGGAAAACAACTACACATTTTTTACTCTCTCTTCTCTTTCAAAAGAAATCCCAATTTTTAACGGATTACAAAACGAGGTTTATCCTTGGAAAAGACGCTGGTATACCCTCTTCTGTATCATTTTATTACAACATAAAAATGAAATAAAACACACAAAATTAAAAACAAATTTTATTTACTTAAATTACAGTAATTTTAATGTCTATGATAAAAAAAAATCTTAAATTAAATACAGTTTTAATCTATTAAAAATTGGGAAATATGACTTTTTGAGACCTTCATGCTAGTTCACTGCATAATGTGTAACAATAATTAAGACTTATCTTCTTGAAGAATTTTTCCTTAAAAAAACATCCATAAAAATAATATTGGATTGACTAATCAACCTTAGCTAAAATCTTACTGGTTAGTTATTAGTTTGTAGATTCCTACTTTGGAAGTGGCCTTTAGTATGGTACAAGGCCTAAATTGGCACAGGTACCCAAAATTATGATAATAAAATGCTTAGTTCTTTACTTTGCAGCCAAATCTATCTGGACTTGTCCGGTAGCATTGGGCATTAGGGTCGCAGTGTGTTCCATCCGGACACAGCCCTGGCATGTTTCGACATCCGGTTGACTGATTTCCGATGAACCCGCTGGCGCAGGGTCCGCATGTGAACGATCCCTATGATTAAATGAATTTTTAAAAAATGAAATAAATAAATTAACGTCTTTACCTCTGTGTTGGTGCAAACCGAGTTTGGAACACATCCTCCATTTCGTCCATCGTTGCATTCATCAATGTCGTAACACTGCTGACGGTTTCTGATGGCGTAGTCTAAGCCAACTCCGTAGACACCGGAAGAGCCAGTAAACCCTGCAGGACAAGGGCCGCATCGGTATCCTGGGTTTAGATTCGTACATTCCACTCTTGGATCGCATGGTTCGGCAAGATCACACTAAATGAGAAAATTAGACTAATAAAACTAATGATTACAAATGAATTCTTAATACTAAATCAACCAGCAGTACGGTAGAGTTTTAGCCTGTAACCACAGGGTCCTGGAGAGATTTTTGTTTGGAAAGAAAATTGCAAATACTTCTGCATAACCAGTTTTTCAGACAGTGAGGCCTCTTTGATTTTGGCTCCAAATTCATGGTAATATGTTGAGAGGCTCACCTTGGCTCTCCTTCTCCTCCTCACCTGTGGCTGACAAGCTTAGCTGTGGCTTACCACCAAAAAGAAGAAAAATGCCATAAAAAGGAAGACAGCATCTTGCTGTTGTCTTAATGCTACATCTTCACAAAAGAAAAAAAAAATCCTAATTCTAATTACATATTTATTTTACCTCATCTAAGTCATGGCAATTGTGCCATTGCCGGCGTAACCATCTGGGCATGAACCACAGCGATAGTAAGGTGGCTCATGAGAGTTGTGGCACTCAACACCTAAAAAAGAATTACATCGAATTAATGGATGTTTGAGGGGCAGCAAATTTTTTTGAGATGAAATGAAGAGGAGTGGAAAAATATAGGTTAGCTGATAAAGGCTGCTACACTTGGCCAAGTTTTGGCTCAAGAAATATGAAATAATGATGAAATAGCGCAATTGAACTGGTGGAGGATAAACTTTAACGTACCTCGAGAGCAAGGGTTGTATTCACATCCATAAATATGCGGTTTGCAGTGCTGCCCATTTCCGGTGTACCCTGGAGGGCACGATCCACATTGAAATCCCTCGACTGTGTCATAACAGCGAACACCTGTCCACAACAAAAATCAATCCACTGAAACAATTATGAAGGGCTTATATTGTGGGTTTATTATTTTTACCAGAAAAGCAAGGTGATTCGTCGCACCTGATGCCGGGCTTGCATTGAAAGCCGTTTCCTACGTATCCTGACGGACAACGTCCGCAAGTGACTCCGCTCGGACCGTCTCGACATTCGACTCCGCTAAAGCACGGCGGCGGATCGCTGTCGCATGTTATTTTGGTTTGACTTTGAGGCGCTATGCAAAACATAAATTTACAAACATCACCCCTTATATTTTCTTTTAAATTCATGATTTTCCATTTATTTAAAAAGGAAAAAAGGATGATCATGAAACAAAGCATAAAATGAGTACATGGAATATTTTTTAAAATCTAAATTCTTCATTCCATACATTTTGAAAAATCAAATAAGTTCACTCCCTTAATCATACAGACTTTGTGGCATGTATAAATAAAAGTAAAAAAAAAAAAAATTGTAAAAATTTTTATTTTAGTTCGAAAATTAAAAAAAAATTAAATTCATCTGTCCACAGCATAATCATGTCTTAAATAAGTTGCTGCTCTATCGATGCATCCAGCGCAGTAGTTAATTGTATTTTTTTAGATTAGATTTCCTGATTTCCTTAATTTATTTTTTAATAAAAAAAAAGAAAGAAAAAACTTTGAAATTAATTTCTCAGAGCAGGACCCGTACTGTGACCTGAAATTAAAAGAAAACTGCCGACATTCATCACTAACTGGGAATTTTTCTTTTACACCACCCCCATTAAAATGACAATCAAAATTACAAAAAAAAACCAATTTTAAGGGTTAATATCCTAATTAGAGCTACAACCATTTTTTAAAGTCAAAATTATATTCGTGAATAAAATTTTAAATTATAAAAAACTATAAACAAAAAGAAAAGTGCTTTATTATTCTAATTTTCAATGATAAAAATTCGATTCTGGGCATTGGGTCAAAAAAGCTGCTATTAATAAGGAATGAGTTTTTGTTTTAAAAATGGCTGATGAATGATGAAAATAGTCACACATTTCTTTATGAATATATTCTACAGTTTTGATTAAGATTAGTAAAGGATATGGGAATTAGAAAGAGGAATGCAAGGGCTAATCAGATGAAGTGAGAAAAAAAAAAAATTAGTCGCTCACCTGGGCGGCAAATATCGCACTGCTCAAGAAGCTGTCTCAATCCTTGATTTTCTGCTCTCTGAAATAAATGTTAAGCTTTTAAAATTCCATAAAACAGGAAAAATTAGTTTTATTGGTGTTAAGAGCCAATATGAACAATTAACTCGAATCAGTCAAATAGATATAAAATAATCACTCTTCTCAACAAAAAAAAAAGTTTTTTAAAAATAAGGGGATTAAATTAAACATGGTGTCTTTAAAGTAAAGAAAAAAAAACCTTTTTGTTTTCCCCCAAGAGCGCTGAAAGGTTTACTGGATTTTAAAGCATTCAAAGAGCACTTCCTTGAAACAATTTACTTAAGTGGCAAAAGGGACTGACAGCAGTAAAATTTGAATTTATAAGGGACTTTGCGATCAATCCGCAGGAATAAAATAATTTACCATAGACTGTAATTCTTCTTCCAGCCTTTTGACCACAGCAATCAACTGATTGATAGTTTTTATAAGCAAGTTATCGTCGCAGTCATGCATAATTGGTATATCTCCTGAAAAACATATATTTGTGAATTTTGAAAGGTGGACATTTGAAAGGTTTTTATTACCTCTGCGGGAAATTGGCTCTTCAGAATTTCTATCCTGTTCATTGGCAAGCATCTGGTCATGTGGATCACATTGAAAGCGATTCAAAACTTCTTGAAGTTCGGTGTCACTGTCTAAGACCATAACGTTCCTTCTATCGCGGTACTGAAATGCGAATGAGCGAAGGTGGAAATTTTATCTTTGAAAACTCACAACGTGCAATTTTGAATTTTGCTTGAACATTTTTCGGAGAGATTGACTCAACGTTATTTTCCCTTCTAACAGCAATTTATGTATAAAGTGATATCGGTTTCGCCATTTTTTTGCTCAGCGTAGAGGACAAATGAATCGATCGGCTTATCCTCTGTCATCGATGGAATGTTGAAGTGCTTTTTCTCATCGTTGGTCTCAATTATGACTTAAAAAAAGAAGAAAGACATTAATTAAACTAAGTATGGTAGAAACCAACCTTTTTTGTCTTCTCGGTCAAGCTTCAGCTGAAATTTCGCCTCTGGAACATTTGTGCTGACGAGCAAAAGTGTTTCGAGTCCAATTTTACTTTTCTTCTTCCTCGGGCGGAGATGCTGTATGGTCAGTATTATGGATTCGCTATCAAGGCTTTCTTCTAATGCTTTTGCCATATCTAAAAATGAAATAGAAGACAAATTATTTGCTTTCAAAAAAATTTAAGGCTTTAAATTTGCTTTTAAATTTTAAAAATTTAAGCATCTTTCAAGGATTTTTAAAAAAATAAGTTCGGTGACTTCTGAAAGCAAAAACCTCTTGGTTTATAATTTTCAAGGTTCATGTGCAGGTGACTTTTTGGTTAATTTTCTTGGGAAAAAGACAGATTTATTAGGTTCCTAATAATTTAAAAGTAGATGAACTACAAGTAAAATCTCGCAGGTAACCGGGTTATCAAAAAAAGGAATTCGAACAGCACGTGGCAACGGGTAGGCGTCTAAAGGGTGGGCTTCAGAAACTAGAATCATCGCTTTGTTGCCTAGATGTGTAAAACTTGTTTGATTACAAATTTATTCTCGCTTTATGTACACCCACATAATTGAGTAACCATGTAAAATTTATTAATAAGTTAGTTACTCATCGTGATTTTTAAAAACTAAAAAAGATTTTATGAAAAAAAAATTCAAATTTTTGGCCATTGGCATTTTAAAAGAGATGAAAAAAAGATTCTGGGTTTTCTCATCAACGATAAATATTTAAAACGGTGTCTAATTGGTTTCTCAATACCTCGAGACCTTCGTCTATCTAATAACTGGTTAAACAAACCTTGTGCGGCGTCTAAACGTAGGTTGAATTTGCGTGGGTTTTCATCTTGAGTCTCCGCGGCAGAGTTCTTTCCTTTAAGAAGACAAACGCCGCGAAGTGATTTTTCAATTTTAGTTTTTTAGGTGGAGCATGGGAAACAAATGGAATAATTGAAATATCACGTTTGGGCCGGTTTTTCTTGGATGGAATTTCTTTTGGTACAAAATGTCTTAATACAGGCCTAGCCAGGGGCTTTAGCCATAATGCCATTTCACCAGAAATTTTTATTCTACAATAAAATCCAACTACAGATCTCAGGCTTCGAACACGTGGTTTCAGACTTCTCGCAGAGACACAAGAGTTTTGTGATTTGAAAAAAATTATCTCGTTTTCTCCACAAAAATTCCTCAACAAACTAATTGGAAGTCGCAACGTCAAGCTTAATTAATTTTTTTCCCTAACTTAAGCATTTCGAATGTCTCATACGGTGTGAATCATCCGACCATCTGGGACGTAGTCGAGACTTATTATATAATCGCCTCGGAAAGGCGCAAATGTCGTTAAGCCAAAAAGATATTCAAAGGGTTAACACGAGCTTTTATTAGTTTTGCGTTTCGTAAACGGTAGCTAAATACTCATTCTATATATGGTTGCAAAATTATACATCAGAACCAACTAACTGATGTCTGTCTCAATAATTTAAATATAAAAGACCATGCGGTTTATGACTCATATATTGAAGTGATTCTTTTGTACCATAAGCGACAAAAGGAAATTAGGAATATAAAAAAGAAATATTTTAATCATGCTTAGCAACTATAAGTTAAAAAAAATAATAAAACTCAATTTGTGACGCACGGATTTCCAAACTAAATCTGCATTTGAATTGTGTAAAACATCCAGAACCAACATAAACATTGGATATTTACGATTTATCTGATTTTATATTGTAATATATTTATGATTTTTCCAAGTAAAAGAGAAAATATGTTTATAAATTGGATTTGTTTAAAAAAGGCGTAAAACACAAAATAGAGAAAAATAAACGAAGTGTCTATGATCGGATCAAGTGTAAAGGACGGCGGACATCTGTTGGACCCATCCTCGAATTTTTTTTATCATTAATTCGTTGCTTGAACGCAAGGCCATTAAAAAAATTATAAATTAAAAAAATCATTGATAACAGAGCCAGGAGGCCGTGAGATTTCAGTGTCTAGGTTTCAGTGCACAAGATAGTCAATAGGGCTGATCCATTAAATTTGTAACTTTTACTTGAAAGGAGTTACTGCAATACCCTCGAACTCGGATTTCAAGGGATGATCAAGAAACCTTTTTCATGTGTCCCCGGATATGATTTTTCCAGCGACAATTTTGTTCCGATGTTCACCAACTTTGACCTAATACTCCTCTCGGATGAAAGATTCTTTCCTAATTAAAAAAATAGATATTTCAAAATGTTATCCATATAAAATAGTGGGTGGAGCAAAAACTGGTTTTTTACAGAAAAATTTATTGGACTAAATAAACCTCTTTGGAACATGCATCTGTGTTCGTTTTCAATTGAGTCACTAAAAGATTTCAAAACTCTACCGTTCTAGGACCTTAGTGGGCCATTCGCCTAGTTTGACGACGCCTAATCGTAAAAAAATCTAAACGTAAATCATTTGTCATTAACATGGAAGGTACAATTCTACTTATTATGTTTTTTTTTTGGTTGATTCATAAAGATCCGTATCGAAAAGTTAACAATGGCAAACTTAGAATTGTATGCTAAAAGACCCTTAACAAGAGCGACCATCTGTTTCTCGCCGGCAACTTTCCAACGAAATGTCAACAACATTTAAAAAGTGTGCCACTTTTGTTTTGAATCATTTCCGAAACCGAAAGCAGGCATCGAAAATTTTTAACAAACTTGGAGTATTGGTCCAGATTGAAGAACGGATGAAAATTATCCGTCGCTTTAGATTCCTGGATATTTAAATTTTTTTTTGTGCCACTTTTATTTCAGGATCGTAAAGGGCAGTTCAAAGAAATGACGAAGAATAGTAAATAAATAACAGACGAAGAATAATAAATAAAAGAAGTTTGTTTTTAACTTCTAACTTCATCAAAGAGAAATTATTTTATTTAGTTCTAAATTTTTAACAGACCGTTAAATTAATTGATTTGAAGAAAAACGCGTTCAAAATTTATTGAACAATGAAATAACATCATTATTTACTTAGTTCGACTACATTGGAGCTAAATGCTATTTTAAAAACGATCTCTACTTTTTATCAGGATATCAAAGTTGGAACACATCGTCCGCTTTTGACTTAAAAGGACCGGAGGAGGAAGAAACTAGCCTCGGAAAGATATTTTTGGCTATCAATATTATGAGGACTTTCAAAACGCACTTTCTCTTACAAAAGAAAAAAAAAAAGATTTAAAATTTTTACATCCATAAAAAATAAAATAAAATATTAAAATTCGAATAAGTATAAACAGCAAAAAGGTCTTTCTCCCCTTCATTTGACTAAGGGGTTCTTAAGATTCTAAACAACTCAGTCCGTGGGTAAAAATTTATTGGAAAAGTGTTGAATTTTATTTCGATTTAAAAAATAAAATAAACATTTTCAAAGGATGGATTTAAGAAAAGGGGGACTTCTAATATTAGAACGTACTCGGTATCGATAACACAAGACATTTTGAGAGCGACTTATTTCTGCCTGCCTTTTTTTTTCGTTCCCTCGACTTCCTCGTGAAAGAGTTTTTAGGACTCTTTAAATCATTAGACCAATAATCGTAGAAGAAACTTACGCCTACATTTTAATAAAATATATCAATTTTTAAGTGCTTTTTGTGTTTCAAATTAATTTGAAAAATGTAAATTCTTAGATTTGATGAGGTCCTCCGATATGGACAGTCAAACTAAAGGGTTATTCGCACAAAACGAGATTATTATATTTGGAAGTTGCACAAAATATTTTTTTTGTTCAAATTAAATCCCTTGATATGATTAAGATTGGGAGAAATTAATTGGCGAAAATCGAAACAAAATTTAAAAAAATAGGCGACGAATGTGCTGGACAAATAGCGATCGAAAAATACATTTTTGTATTTTATCGTGGGGATCCTTAAAAAATTTGGCTTTTTAAAATAATTTTTAAAGCACCTTTCGTGGTAGTTATCAGTCTTTGATTGACGCCACGGAGGTCTAGGGTTCAAATCCTGGCCTGTGCCGAAAGTTTTATTGTCATGTCACTCCATTGAGCTGGGCCTTGTCTTGGCAATATGGCGAAAGCCCAGGGGTAGTCCATAATTTAAGGATAAAAAACGTTAAAAATCTATCTAATGAAAGACAAATTCTTGTTGGAACAAGTCATCTTGGCATTTAAATCTTATGAATGAAAGAACATTCTGTTTTCGACATATCAAAGAAAAACAGGCTTTCTGCATAATCTCACTAAGTAATGTTTACGCAGTAAAAGCGCACCTCGAGAATTTAAATGACAAACTATTTAAAAATGCTGTACCTGCTGTCAATCAAATTGAAAGACAAGAAAAAAGTAATTTGGAAAAAAAGGAGTTAATATTACTAGACCAGAATCAGAAATTCTATCCAAAGCGGGAAACGGTCGCTGGTCAATCGTACGTGATGAACGGTGCTCTTGGGTCAGTCAGATAGAAAAAGGAAACTTGATTGAGCAGGAAACTAGGAGAAAGATGCGTCTCCTCAAGAATCGGATTGAAACGAGAGAAAGAAAAGAAAAAAAAAATGGAAAGATGGCGAATAGAAAAAAGGACATCACTTACCGCTGTCGAGCGACGCCGGGGACGCGATCCCCGCGAAAAGCAGCATAATAACAAATCGAAGCCACCACATTCTGAACCGAGACGACTTAGCGCGCTAACGTTTCAATTCAACCTTTTATACTTGGAAACCCCACCGCCTTTCGAGACCTCCCCTCCAGCCTTCCTCATGATTCTATGTCATATCTTGATTTAAATATCATAAATAGTTATTGTTTTAATTTCTTAAATTTTTTTTATTAACAATGCCTAATAAATAGTTTCTTTCCATTTTAGCGAAAAAATTGAGGTCGAACTACAGAATTTTGTATTATCGATAATAACTTTGCAGTGGCACTTTTTCTGGAACACCTCAATTTTGGTCTGATATTCACAAACTACTAAAAAAGGAGACTTAATGGAATTACCATTCCTCATAACCTAAAAGGGTATTTAAAAATGAGTAATAGGGTCAATATGACCAAACTTATTTAGGAACATCTCTCGGCCACAGTTTTTGGAGGAAAATGTTTTTTGTATTCGACCAATAAGTTTAGACTGCTTAATTTGGGGGGGGGGGGGGTCTTATGATATGAGGAGCTCCGGGTACGAAGGGCGAACTCGACAAAACGTAGTTTCGAGATATTCGCATTTTAAAGTTTCGATTTTTACGTATTTAAGGGGGAAAAAAAGGCGAACTCAACATAAAAATTATATGGGTGTATTCACCAAGAGGTCTAGAATCTGAAAATGAAAAAGAACTGGAGGACCCTTCCCCAAAAACCCGACGTCGAGGGTATCACAATAACTTCTTTAAGGAAGTTTAAAAAATTTGTCCGATGACGAGTTCGCCCTTCGTACCCGGAGCGCCTCATATAAACTATGGTGTATCCAGAAAGGTAGATACAAGGGAGATCTCTATACTATCTCTAATATAGGAAGATATTATTATCGTTATTGACCCCAAGGGGACAAGATGACCAGTGGTCACGAGGTTCTCAGGTGGTGTTGGTCGTCCTTTCCCTCTTTTTAACGGAAGTTAGGTGTACTTCACCGTCTTTCACCCAAGGCTGATCCAACCAAACCATCAATAACTAATCCAGGACTCAATAGGTCCATGTCTTTATCTCATCAATTTTCTATCTCTGTTGAAAAATGGGATAACTTGAAAATTTTAAGCTTTTCGGAAAGCGAATGGTATCTCATGAATCCCATTAAATTTTCACTCCATCGGGTGTCATTATCAGCGAGTTAAAAATGAAGCACGAGTTGAAAAAAAAATTCCCAACAGTTGTTATCGATCATGAGGTGTTTTGTCGCCAGTTTTTCCGGACGGCTTCACGGATTTTCGACAAATCACAGGATCTTGCTTTGGTAGTCATCTAGAAAATGACGAAAGGTTTTTTCGAAATCCGCAAAAATAGCGGAGAACCGTCTGTCTCGACGGAAATCGAGTTGTTCACAGTGTGAAGCACGTATGTTACCAAATAAAATTAAGGAGTCAGTCGAATTTCACGTTTTTACATGTCTACTCTATTTCACAGCACGTTAACGTCCACGTGTCCAGAACAAAAAGGCTATTAGAGTCCGACAGAATGGGACTACGTAAAAATCACGTAAAAAAGATGATGGGAAAAGTTTTTTTAGGAGTTTTGGCCCAGTTTTTGGTCATAAAGTGTGTTTAAAGTTTTTTTTGTTTGATTAATAGTAAGTAGTGAATATGAAGTGGGTGAGAGTGGAAGGGTTCGGATGGGAGGGAAGGAGGGGAGGCGTATTTGATTCTAATCGAGTGACCGGCGCAATGTAAAGTCAGTTAAAAATTATCGTTCCCACCGTGTGGATTCGACGTCGAGACCAGTAATCCGACGGACGTCTTTCAGGGAAGTCGTCGGTCAGCATCTAAATGTCCCTCGACGCGATCCTTTCACAATTTTAAATGGACAATCAGGCGATTCTTCACAAATGTCGTCCCGGCACGGCGACCCTCTCGAAACCCCAAATCTTGGACCCTTCCTGGTCCATGAATATAGACATGACCGAAATAAGACTGGCTACTTTGGCCGAAATCGAATCGATTCTAACGAAACCGAGGAAAGGACCGCAAATTCAAATGACCGAAGATACCGTCGTGAAATTTAAAAAGCGATTTTTCGATGTAAACGAAGCTAAAAGAGCCAAAAGAAACGTACCTGGACCACTCAACAATGAGCGCCCGAAAGTCAGTGCTTTGGATATACTAGGTGAAGAGGTATGTATTTGATTTATAAGCAATATTTCTACTTCAGACCAGTCAAAAATGGAATTTATACAAATTAATCGTCAACTGCACCCACTTTTCACCAGTAGACGTTAGTTTCACAGAAAGCATCCCGTATTTTTATAAATGGGAACGGGAAAAAATGATATCGCTAAGTATTAGCATAAGCCTTTGGGTTGGGCATACACAAATTGACTCCCGCTAATCCGGGTATTTTTTTTTTCGTACCTGCTAAAAGTACAAATTGACTCCCGTGTATTTCTTATCAATTGTCCAATTGACTCCCGTCTAAAATCCTTCACTAATCCTAAGCAGGTATACAAATAGAAATGTTATTTTTCACTATCACAGTTTTATCAGGAGAAAAGTTGCATGTTTCGTCAGTTTGATATTAGAAATATCTAAATTGTTATCTATAACAATTTTGCCAATTCTTAAAATAGGCAAGTGATTGAGTGTCGAGAGGGTCGAGGTATGGTGGCACCTTTCAAGGGACGCTGTTTTGAATTAATAATTCTTAAGGTCAGATGGGCGAAATGATTGCAGGGTGAAACGTTCTAAGGGGATGATCATGTCTCCCTGAAGGTTTAAAAACCAGATAACATCTGACTGTACGAGGCCACTTGTAGCCTGCACAGAAATTTACGTTCAGTACACATTTTCGCTATTAGATCCAAAATTGGGACCAAGATTCTTATTTTTTGATGCAAGATCATATAAAAAGGTTTTTTTAAATAAATTATACCTAAACTGTTCTTTTCGACCGTTCAACTTGAAATTTACTTAGACTTCTTTTATCTTAAGCGATATGCCAAATTTGAAAACAATCGGTCGGTGGATAGGGAAGACCAAGGGGAATGAAAAACTAGTTTCTCGATACCGTACGGTTTCAGTTTTTTCTCCACAGGATGGCTAGATTTTTTATTATTTGAACGGTCGCCGTGGCAGTCGTGGGTTCGAATCGCATGACGTGTCAATCCTATGCATATCTGGCCCTGGCCACTTAAAATGTTAGGGAAACAAGGATTATTTTTAAGGATTAAAAGATGGAATAATTATATAGGTTTTGGCGTACTCCAGGAGCTTTAAGGAGGTCGGATCCAGCCTGTCTCCCGTTGAGGTATGAGACAAATCTATTTGCGTAACGCGGTAATGAATTTTCCGATGTTTCAGATGACAGATCAAGTTCCTTCGCCTTGTCGGACTTGTAAAAAAAACGACGAGCCCGAAAGGTTCCACTCGCACCCGAAAGGAGGTACGAGAACGAAGACTTTACCCCGTGAAAGGGCGCCGACGACGAGGAACACGGTCACGAAACCCGTCGCGCTCAAATACAAGTCGGGAAAATCCCGTGAACCGCTTAAACCCCAAGAGCAGACGTCCGCGATCAAAATCGTCTCTTCTCCGCGTCATAAGGCAGTCGTCGCTGCCACTTTGATCGTCCCGCCCGCACCAATCGACGAACCCCTTTCCAAACACGGCCGATCCTCACCGAGAAAAACGACCAAAAATTCGATTAAAGTCCTCGACGGGAAACTCAAAAACACAGAATTGATGCTCATAAGGTAAATAGTTTAAATCATTATTTTTTCACCTAAAATTATAATGTAGATACAATTCCCCCTTCTTTTTCTGTCTAAAAATGGTTTCCATAATTATTCAAATTATTGAAGCTTTCCAACCTTGATTTTCTAGTAGATCCCTCTTTTTACTTCGCCCTTTATTCATAAAAAATTATACATTCTTCTCAAATGAGAACGTCAATTTGATATTAAACCTTGAATTACTGATGCCCTTTTTGAAGTTTTTTCTTTACTTTTGGACGAAACTAATCATAATTCACTTTGACGATGATTGTTATTCTAGATCAAATAT
>JACGAQ010003368.1:0-29712 GCA_014119065.1 Orius insidiosus | reverse complement strand
GGCTATGTCAATTTAATGTTGTAATGAACTCTCTATTTTTATATCTTAAACCTGTATTTATATGTTTTTCATTGTAATTTATTAAAAGTTTATTTCATTACCAATGTTATGCAAGTATTATTTATATATTAACTTCGTTTTAGTAAAAATCATATTGTTTCAGTTCTGATAAAGGTGTCCACTGGGCCGCGACACTAGTCAATAAAAAAAGATATAAAAATAACGTCTGATAAGTCAATACACCCTATACAAATATATTTACTGACAATTTTTTTTCTCTCTCTTCTCTCAAGGCAAGTTGAAACTATCATCACACGTAAAAGGAGAAACCTGACTCTGTATAAAGGAGATGGACACTTGTACGTCCTGAATAGGAGTCATCTTGGTAGAAGGTAAACATCTTGTTTTACAGTTGACTATCTGGAAAAGGGAGTGATGGTGGAGTATGACGGGTCAAACTCTTTGGTCTCTCGCCATTGTTCCCTTTTGCTTATTTGAATAGTTTAAAGTAGTAGACTCTGTTTAAAAGTTTAAAAAGTTGTTTTCAACTCTGATAACATGTGTTCTTATATTGCAGATACTACCGTTGCACAAGGTATTCAGATCTTCATTGCCTGGGAGGATGGTTTGTGATGGTGAAAATGTCGTTTCATCAACAACCCACAACCATGTTCATCCGACTGAGTCCGAGGTGAACATCATAAAAATCCAAGGGAGGCAAATGCAACAATTGTTGCACAGCAGTACGGCAGTGTTGACTCCGATAGGAGATATCATCAACCAAGTGATGGGAGTTAGTGCAGTGCATAACCACTTTCATATTAAAGCTAATATCTTCCTTTTCCAGTCACGACCCGACAACTGCCGTTCAGTTTAACAGAGCAGCAAGGAGGATGGCTGAAGCTAGGAGGCGGAGCTATCCTCCAGTGCCGAATAATTTAGCGGATTGGGGAGCCTTCCTGTCAACATCGCCAAGGAATGTCGTTTGGGATGAGACAGGGCCCATGTTCCAAACGACATCGACTGTCAATGGGAGGACGTCCCTTCTGTTCTACTCAAGTAGAACTGTTCAAAGGTTTCAGTTTTAAGGAGCACATAAGGTACATCTGCATCGATGGGACCTTTTCTGTGCGACCACGCACTCCACAGAGTGCTCAACTTCTTACAATTTTAGTGGTGGTTGGAACAGTGGTATGCACTTTTTTATTTATTTATTTATTTATTTTTTGTTGTACTCCATGAATTTTGGTGCACTTTCTTCTTACTAATACATTCAACAATATTTCATGCAATTAACAGTAACTTTTTTTATTATTAGTTTCAATCTCGATCTTACGTATCTATCTCTGCTATCTCTCTCTTCACTGAAACCTTCAATGTTTTGTGTCTACATATCCGTAATTGACTTAGTGTTTTATCTAATCAGCTTCAATAACTCTAATATCTTTTGTCCAGGCATTCCCGTGCATTTATGCCCTTATGGAGGGCAGAAGAAGAAATGACTATTTGCCGGTGCTTGAAACTCTTCGAAGCATTCTTCAAATAGAATGGCGTGGCGTAACCTTTATTACGGACTATGAAATGGGTCTGATTGACTCAGTAGGAACCGTTTTCCCTGAGTCATTTCAGCAGGGATGTTTGTTCCATTTCACCCAGGTAAATACTTAAGAATTTTATGCATTATTATGAATTATGTTGTAGAGCGTCCGTAGAAGGGTAGTACGCCTGGGACTTCAGGCAGACGCAAGAAATGAGCAAGTGGCAGGCGTAGTGAGAATGGTACGTACAACAAAAATTTGGACATACATTTCTCTTTATCCCTATGGGTTGATTTCCTGGACTTTTTTGTACCGTACTTTTTTGTTAGTAGTGGTCCTTTGCAAAGTCATAAAACGTAATTTAATTGTTTGTAATGTAAAACGAAATTAATTACATACTTTCATTCCTCAGATTATGGCGCTACCTTTTTTGCCGCAGAACAGAGCCCTGGAGGGGTTTGAAGCCATCAGGCAAGAAGTTGAGAACCGTGGGGTCCAAAACTTGGAGCCCCTACTTAGGTACATCCACAACTTTTGGATTGCCAGGGTCCAAAATTTTTCCGTAAGTCTTTAAATTACCTGACAAATTTCCTAATAACTGTTTTAACTATAGATGACCCATACATCTTATGATTAATTCCTTCTTATTTTAATTTTTTTTTAAATTTATTTATTATTATTATTTATTTATTTTTTTTAGGTGTACAGATCAGAGCATCGTACAAATAACTTTGCAGAGTCTCACCATGCTCTTCTGAACAGGCGTGGACGTCATCTGCCCGCCTGGCAGTTTTTTGGTAAAAAGCATTTTTATTTTAATAGCCAACACAAATTAATTATCTGTCCTCTACAATTTTAGAATTACTCCTCGATTTAGAAAACAGGACTGTGGCTGAATTGAGCCAAATTGCGAGAGGAGAGGAGGTGAGTACTAGCATGGCACAACTATTTCAATCTATTTATTGACTCAATTCTAATTATTACATTGCTTAACATAATAACAATTTACTATTTTTTGTAACAGATCAGGAATCCTAGACGTGCTAGCCGAATAGCACGTGAGGAGCGACTGAGAGAAGTCCAAAGCCAACCAATTAACGATATAGTCATGTACCTACGAAGATGTGGCCACCACTCTGAGAATATCGTTAACTTTGGTATGTGAAGTATCATTTTACTTAGTAGTAATTCAGGTGTGGGCAGCCTTAGTAAGTCGGTTACGCATTTTATTTAGGTACTTAATGCACAAAACGCCTGATTTATTCTCCGTGAAATTCGAAAACCTTTTTTAAAAATTATAAATTCCCAAATGACAAAATGTGCCTACTTTCAATCCTTCTTTGCTATCTGCGCATCAATGTAATCAAAGGATTTTGTAGTTTAGGCCCTTAGTAATGTACCAGAACCCCTTGGCCGATTTAGCCGTTAACAAACTCAACCGAGCTGTTGAAAAAAACACTAAATACCTACTTTCGTTATTAATGAATCATGTCTCTTTACTGTTTCAGAGGATGGCTTCTCCGAGTCATCAGATGACGACGACTACTTGCAACCACTCCCTCCATTACAAGTAGCTCCTCCTCGAGTCTCTCCGCCACCACTACCTCCACCAGCTCACATCTCCCCGCCACCTCCGCCTCTATTTCCAATTGACTCGGAGGACTCCGATGACTTGGATGACCCTCCCCCAATTGGAATAGGAAGTGGAGTAGAAATCGAGAGAGGAAGGGGCAGAGGTAGAGGTAGAGGAAGAGGAAGTCAGAGAGGAATAGGAGGTGGCAGAGGCCAAGGAAGAGGAGGACGAGGACGAGGACGAGGTCGAGGTCCAGTTCGAGGTCAAGGTCATGGTCAAGGAGCAGCAGCACCAGAACAAGATCCACAACCAGCGCAAGCACCAGCTCCAGCAGAAGCAAGAGAAAGAAGAGGGAACCAAAGGACATGTGTAATATTCTTGAAGATGAACCCTCGTGGGTTGTGGTACCATGTTACCATCTTTGCTTCTGCATGACTTGTAGAAATGCGGAGGAAGTTATTGACATGGATCGTTGCCCTGTATGTAGGGACTCATAGGGCATCTAGTTCAAATATTTTAAAAACCTTTTCAGGAGGAAATCCTTGAATCAACAGGCGTTAATGACGCGCTGTGAGACATGTCCAGGGAGGAAATCCCTGAATCAACAGGCGTAAATGACGCGCTGGGAGACATGTCCAGGGAGGAAATCCCTGAATCAACAGGCGTAAATGACTCGCTGGGAGGCATGTCCAGGGAGGAAATCCCTGAACCAACAGGCGTAAATGACGCGCTGGGAGGCATGTCCAGGGAGGAAATCCCTGAACCAACAGGCGTAAATGACGCGCTGTGAGACATGCATCTGTGGGCTAGTTGCCTCCAGTGCGATGTCAAACTGAGGGGGTAACGAAGTCGGTCAGTTCTGTGACTAGGGCACTTTGTGTTATTTCGCTTTTTCGTGTAATGACGCATTGTTCCACTAATCGAGTTCTGACCAGATGGTTGGTTGCCACTTCTTAAGGCGTTGGAGGAGCCTTAAGAACATTAATTTTTTTCCTTTTTTTAGTACCTACCTTAGAATGATGTACCGACGAGAAACGCCAAACTAAACATATTAAACACCAAATAGTTCATTGTCAACTCCAAAGGCAACAGCCATAACAAATAACTTAAATGTGTATTCCAGTTCCTTAAGTTGGTAAGTTTTGAAAATTCCAATTGTCATTGCACTTATTTTAGTTTCAGTAAAGCAAAGAGAAGAACAGAAACCGATGAATAGAATGCAATAATGAAACCGATGGATGGAATGCAATAATAAACTCAGTGCAATAATGAAGCCAAAAATGTATGCTTAACTAAAATTTGTTATTGTAAAAGTGTAAATAGGGATATATTAATAAACGCTTAATTTTTAAAAGATAATATACATTATTTTTTGTACTCCTACAAAATAAAATCTGAGCCAAGCAAGCCAGGTATGGAAAGATTCAACGAGAGGCAAAGAAAGGAGTCAGCGAACTAAGTAAATAACGAAGAGGCTTTTAATGAAAATTCGCTGAAGATCGGTGTAACTTCCGGAACGCAGTTTCCAAAACTTCATACAGAAAACGTTTTGACCAAAATTATCTTAGCTAAAAATATCAACAATAATGAATTCGTGAATAGACATGCTGAAATTAGGTATGCAACTCGTAGTTCCTCTCAGAAGGCTTCATAATGCCAGAGCAACGTGGGGAAGCCGCCCGTAAAGGCCGAACAATTTTTGACTTGGACACTACAAAAAAGAGAATTTAATGAAAATTTTGTGAAAATCGGACCAAAGGTACGGCCGCAAAGGTTGGGGTGAAAAAAGTTTAACATAAAAATCGAAATTTTTTTAAAAAATATAATCGAAAAAAAATGTCACCATCGTTTCAGGCGTGAAAAAACTTAAAAAATGATGTGTCATATGACGGGGTTTCGATAATATATTATAAAAATCAAAATTACGAAAATGATATGCAAATAATAAGTTGATAAGGGTGATAAGGGGGGAGGTTGAGTTAATGAATGCGCCTTCCGAGTTCTGTTGAAGGGAAGGGGTGGGAGGGATACGAAGAGGGACTTGGAGATTGTCAAGGTTAAAACCCCCACCGGGTGGGGAGGCGAGACCGGAACCCCCCTCGTTCCGGCTCATTAATTTAATGGGTAAACAAGAGGGAGAGCGGAACCCTTTGTAATGCCAATCAAAGGAACGCCGACCCATTAAGTTAGTCCGAAACGTAATGTTTATGTTTTGACTGTTAGGTCGAGACGTCAAGGTTAAATAATATTTTTTTTTATTTACAAATTAGTTCGAGACAACATGTGGTTCATTCTAGTTCGAAACGTCATTAGTTCCAAAAGTATATACCCTTTGAATGCGAAAAGAAAAATCGGATATCAAATATTGGAAAAAGAAAAGGTAAGTAATAATTTTGGTATCTATATTGTTAATTTTGGTTGTTTGATGCTAGAATAGATTTGATTTTTCTTCTTGATTATTTTGGATGGCCAAAATCATAATTCACAAATAATATTATTGCCTAACCTAATACCAAGGAGTTAATAACCTAACAATGGAACGTTTTCCTTTTCTTTCTTTCTTTCTTTCTTTATAACTTCCTCAAAGATGAAAGTTATGTGATCTTCGCGAAGTTGGAATTTGGGATAGAGGTCTTCCAGACCCCCGTAGGGTCATTTCGACTAGTGATGTTCATCGAACTTGAGATTGTGTGTGAGGCCGTACGTACGGATTATTGTCGGAGCTTTATGTATCTTGAAATTGAGAGCTTCTATTGAAATTCGCTCAATGGCGAGATCTGCCTGTCTGAAGTTTTGAAATTGTATTCAATTCAGTGTGGCGAACCGCTCTTTATTTCTACCTTGATACTTATCAAATTTAAGAAATAAAACAAATAAATAGGTACCTAAATAAAAATTTTAAAAAATCTTCCTAAAAACTGAGAAATTTATGAAAGAAAAAAAGAGTAAAAAAAATTAACTCCCAATGATAGCTTTATATTAATTTTGGTAACTCAGATTGAAAATTGAGCTTATTAAAATATGTGGACTGTATGAATTTATGATAAAACGAATTTGTAGTGTGATATTCCGGTCGCCTTCACCAATTATTTTAATGTTCGTACTTACCCGGTTGCAGTTTTCTTCTGGTTCCGCCGTGATAATTGGAGGGATAAGAACGGGAAAATAAGGAAATGAATCTGGGATAATCAAAGGGAAATCCAATGTCTTTGGCCTGAAAACGCGGACCGGAAAAATGGATGAATCCTTGGAGCGATGCTAGCGATCGGAACTCACACACGTTTATTGTTGACTGAATGCAGTCGAGGGCCAATGAGCCGAATTATAATAAATTAATAATTTTAAAACAAATGGAAAAAATGAAATTCAACTACGGACAAACTTTTTAAACTTGTTCGAACCGTTTCTTCAAAAAGAGAGTGGGAGAAAAGAGTCGTTACTCACTATTGTGACCAAAAATGACGTCAGGACAGACGTCACAGCCTCGGGAGAGGAAGGAGAACGATCCGGAGCTATTCGCCATTCGAGTTTGGACTTCGAAAAGGTACGCCGGCCGGTCTCGCTTCTTCTTGAAATCTTCATCCGTTTCATCCGGTGATTTCATCAGTTTTTTTAATCTTGAAGTTTCGGGTTCTCTTTTTTTCATCGCCCTGTGTTTTTTTCTCCCGTGTAAAAAGCAGAAAATAAGGGACGGGCCGTCTTCAGGACTTGGTGTCCGACCCTCTTGCGCTCGTCGAGTCATCGTTTTTTACCAACACGACGGTTTTTCTTTTTTTCATTGCTCTGTGTTTTTTCTTCTCGCCGTACCCAAAAGAACGAAAAAAGAGCCGAGCGACAACCGCAACTTCGAGACTTCTTCCGGCGCTCAACTCGTCGCCACGTGCAGCGAACTTCCAACATTTCCTAAATTTGTAAAGGCGAGGTACATTTTTAAAACAATCAAAAAATTCAATTCTTTTTCTTATATAAAAAGCGTTATCAACAATATCTTTTTTTATCCAATCCTTTAAAACAGAGAAGGAAGAAAGTAAGTTGGGCGATCCACTCGAGACAACGTCTCACTTTTTTGCTGATTTTTATGCGATTACTTCACGATCGTCATACTATCTTAATCTTAAAGAAATTTGATTGGTTTCTGACACCCCCTCCTAAACATAAATTTTTCGGGAAAAATAAACTTAAATATCCCCGAATTTTTCGGCGTCTTCATACCCCCCAGCCTGAAGGGTCCCCTAGAAAATTGCTTTGACTTTAGTGCCCTCTAGGCTATATCCAATGTGGCTGGTAGAGCGTCCAAAATCTCGTCGATGATAATGTTGAACAATAGAGACATTGGGTCTCCCTGCCGTACTCCTCTTCCTGTCGTGATATCCTGTGTTCGTACCTTTGCATCCGTGATATATGTCGTTGCTTGCTGGAGAACTTTCATTGTATACTCTATTACCTCTTCAGGCAGCTTCCTACTTCTCATCGCAGCTTGCAGACCTTGGTGGCTAACCGAGTCGAACGCCTTGGCGACGTCTATCGTGCATATATGAATCTCGTTTTTGTCGCCGTCTTGCATCATGTATCATCGCATCCAATACTATTACGTTTTCAAACGTTCCGTCTATTGCTTTCTTAAATCCTTTTTGTTCCGGTACGTGAGCGTAATGTGCGGTTATTCGATTCACAGTATTTTGTGAAAGTGCCTTAGGATTATCGATGATACCGTTAGAGGTCTGTAGTCGCGTGGCCCAGGATTCTCCTTTTTTGGTATGAATTGTGCGCGCCCTCAGTATAGACTGTGGTGCATAACCCATTGCCATAATCAGATTATATAATAGTCTTTTTACGGCCGTGGGAACCGCCACCCATTCTCTCGATTCCATCCCATCTGGTCCTGAACTCGTCCTGCCTAGTTGACATTATCAATTTCATCGCTTGACAACGGTTGCCATAAGTATTCCATTTCCTTACTGTACATTTTCATGGGACCTATCCACGGTGCCGATTGCTCCTCGAATATCGGTCTCCATGTTCTTTCTAGTTGTTGAATGGTGTGGCTAGTTTCGGAGTAGGTCCATCAATTATCTCTTTTATAGCCTTTTTCCTATTAGCTTTGAAGGCCTCCTGTATTCTGGCGTAGTCACGTCTTCTCTGAACCTTCGCTGGAACTTTTGTAGGCATTCGACGGTTGGTGTTGATTCTTGCTGTCTTTTCCTTCTCTGGTTTCGCTGGGAAACAGAGTTTGAGCCATTCATCGATTTTCCCCCCAATATCGTCCTCACCACGAAGGTACTTGCGTGCTATCGCTGTCAGCGTAGGTCGTTGGTATTTGTCAGGCAATTCTCTAATGCATTCCTCCAAGATTGTCTCCCAACTTGTTGAGTGTGCCGCACGCAACAAACAATGTCGGGCAGGATGTCGGGACATTAAAGAAACGGCAGCACATGTCATCCAACACTGCTATAAAACACACGGAGGCCGAATAAAAGACATGATTGCGTGGTTAACCACATAACGTCTGATTTAGTGCGAAAGGGTTATGTAGTCCGAAAGAACACCTATACGACACCGGATGGCAATGTCAAACCTGACATAATCGCCTGGAAAGATAACACCGCTATAATCTTAGATGCACAAATCGTCGAAACTACGTTCCCGATGACAGTCTCACACACCCGATGATCCAGAAATACAAATCTAACGACTCTGGTGAGGTGAAGAAATTTAGAAAACAAAAGAAACAAAATCAAAGAAACCTGACGCCAAAAAAAAAAAAAAAAAAAAAAAAACTCCAAAATCAACTGCGAGATTTCCTTTCGCAGGGGAAAGAGAGAAAAAAAAAAAATAAAATAAAATAAATAGAATAAAATTAATTAAAAATAAAGCCAACTAGTGACAAGCGAATAAAAAACCTTACCAAGACACAAACTATCCATCAAGTTTGGGTAAGGGAAAAAATTTTTGGACACCACTAAGGCGTGAAAAAAAAAACAAAACATGAAGGACACGCGACGAAAGGCGTGATGGACGGAAGTTACTGATTCGGTAAAGGGTAAACTTTAACTACTGGTCTTTTGTAACTTCCGTTAGTTGTGCGAATTCGAACAACTCTTACCACTCCATCTGCACCAGGGTAAATTTCCTCAACAACCCCTAACGGCCAAGACAATGGTGGCGAGTTACTTTGTTCTACCACTACGACGGTACCCTTGGTGACCGATGAGTTATCTGTCAACCATTTCCTGCGAACTTGCAGTTCGTGCAAATACTCCCTTTTCCATCTGCTCCAAAAGGTTTGGACCATTTGATCAACGAGTTGGAATCGGGACAGACGATTTTGAGGGATCTCCGTCAGATCGGAAGAGGGAATGCCTTTCAATGGGGTCGCCATGAGAAAATGCGCTGGGGTCAAAACGACCGGATCGCTTGGGTCGGCACTTAAAGGACACAATGGTCTTGAATTGAGTAATGCCTCAATTTGAATTAATATGGAATTGAGTTCTTCATACGTAAGAACTTGAAGCCCTATCACCTTTAAAAGGTGCGTCTTGACTGATTTGATGTTGGCTTCCCAAATCCCACCAAAATGTGGTGAATTGGGTGGTAGGAACTTCCACTCCATACGATGAGCTTCTAAGCCTTTATTTAAAAGCCTTTGATGCTTGGATTCTAAAATAAAATGATATAATTCCTCAAGTTCGGTTTTAGCGCCGATGAAATTTGTTCCGTTATCGGAGTATATGACTCGGCATTCTCCTCGTCGGGATAGAAAGCGCTTAAACGCGGATAAAAATAATTCGGTAGATAGCCCGGACACCAATTCCAGGTGAACCGCCTTGGTGGTTAAACAAATAAAAAGACAAATATACGCCTTGGTGATGACGGGATTACGTTTTCGTCCGATTGAAATTTTTATTGGGCCAGCATAATCCACGCCGGTATGAAGAAAAGCTTTGGATTCATTTACACGACACTCGGGCAAATCCGCCATTATCGGATGAGTGGGCCGAGGGTTAACTTTAAACAGATATTACAAGCTCTAACCCTTTGACGGACTACAGACCGTGCTGACAAAATCCAGAATCTCTGTCTCAGAACAGCCAATAATAAATGAGGGCCAGTATGTAGATTAACTCGATGATAATAATCAATAATTAAATTGACGAGTGGATGATTTTTGGGAGTAAAATTGGATGGGCATGATCAAAACCTAGGTTGGCCTTACTTAATCTTCCGCCAACTCGGATAATTCCATCCTTAAAAAAAGGGTTTAAAAAACGAATTCGTTTCGAAACTAAACGATTGTTTTGAAGATTAGACACATCTTCCGCAAAATTAAAATTTTGGACCACTTTACATAAATAATGCTCCGCTTGATTGAGGTCCTGTCGAGGTTTATGGTCTTTCGGAATTAATTTCAGAAAACGAAGAACGACTACCATGACTCTTAATAAACGACCATAATCGGAACAGTTTTCGATTAATTTATCAATTTGATTTGGCTTATCCTCCGTGGCAGCAATCATTACCCCTGTCTTTTTTCGTTCTGGAGGGTCACAATCGGGGAAATTTGACTTAATAGGCCACTCAGAGCGATTCAAAAGCATCCAAGGTGGTCCATTCCACCACAACGACTTCGAGGGTAGTTCACCCGGTAATAACCCCCTGGATAAACAATCTGCCGGATTCTCTTTGCCTGACACATGCGACCAATGGTCAATTTCACATCGATCTTGAATTTCTGCTACCCTATTCGCCACGAAGGTTTGCCAACAGGCCGGTGACGATTTAAGCCAGCAGAGGACGATTTCCGAGTCGGAAAATGCTAAAACCTGCTTGACAGGGCATCGAAGTTTTAAAATTGCATGGACATTCTGAATCAATCTTGCCAACAACAAAGCGGCGCACAACTCCAAACGTGGAATACTTAACGTTTTAGAGGGTGACACTTTCGATTTAGCGCACAATAACTTCACGACTAATTTTTCCGGCGTTTCCACCAGTACATAAATGACTGCTCCATAACCTTTCTCCGACGCGTCACAAAATCCAAAAAACGAAACAATCGCATCCTTTTGAACCCCTAAATGTCTGGGGAATTTTAGCGCAGGGATTCTTACTAGCTCCGATTGAAACCTTTCCCAAATTTCGGAAATGGCAGCTGAAGGAAGGTCGTCCCAATCCTTCTTTTCCTTCCACAGCTCTTTAATAAGTCCTTTTGCTAATAACAGGACGGGAGCCAAGAATCCTAAAGGGTCATAGATTCTAGCAACAACTGATAAAATTTCCCTTTTGTCCCTTTGGAGGGTTTTAAATCAATTTTAAAATGGAAATTGTCATCCGATGGATCCCAAACGAGCCCTAAAATAGGTAGGGTGTGATCCTCTTTAATAAAATTTTTCTCTACATTTAGTTCGAGACGATCAGAAAAATTCGTGATCTGATCAGGAAATTAGAACTCCATTTAACCAATTGGAATCCTCCTTTTCGGAATAAGGCCTTTGCCTGCTGATGTAGTTCCGAGGCCTCTTCAAAATTTTCGACGGATGTTACCAAATCGTCCATATACATATCTCTCGGTATGTATTTCGAAGCAACCGGAAAATCTTTCCCTTCTGCAGTAACCAGCTGGACAACCGTTCTTAAGGCTAAGTAGGGGGAAGAAGACAAACCAAACACAACTGTGTTATGACAATACGTTTGTATCGGTTGATCCTTGGAAAATCTCCAAAGCATCTTTTGGTACATTCTATCTTCGCCGCAGACCTCAATTTGCCGATACATTTGTTTTATGTCTGCACTTAAAGCTATTTTAAAAATGCGGAAATTAACCAGAAGTGAAAAGATATCAGCTTGAAGCTTCGGACCTGTATACAGGACATCGTTAAGCGATAGACCAGCACTTCCTTTCGCACTAGCGTCAAAAACTACTCTCATTGGAGTGCTAGTGCTCTCCTTAAACACACAATGGTGTGGAATAAAATATCCTTCTTGACGGTTGGACCTATCCATGAGACTTAAATGCCCTTGGTCAATGTAGTCTTTCAGGACCTTGTGATATGAGACCTTCATATCCTCATTTCGATTTAATTTTGTTTCTAAATTCAAAAATCTTCTTTCCGCAACATGGAAAGAGTCACCCAAATTAGGATTTTCAACTCGAAAAGGAAGTGCAACAACAAAACGACCATATTCATTCCTCTTAACAGTGGATACGTACAATTTTTCACATTCCTTTTCCTCAAATGTGAGGTGAGTTTTATGTGGAACTTCTTCCAATTTCCAAAATTTTTCCAAGAGATTAGGTAAACCTTCATCCGTCAAAAAACTACATAAGGTAACCAACTCCGTCGTTTTCTTTTTTAATAAAGGTGCTTTCCCCATTAAAACGAAACCCAAGCAACTACATATAGCCACCGGGCTATCGGCGCCGTCAACAATTTTAGTTCCACTCAAAATATGTGGAATTAACTCGGCCCCAATAATGCCGTCTATGGGAGAGGGATGAGAAAAATCTTCGTCTGCGAGTTTTAACGACTGGAGGTAAGACAACTTGTTTCGGTCAACCTCGAGAGACGGTAATTTTTCGATGATTTTATCAATGACCAATGGTTCAATCGAGAAGTTCGCCAGGGGATCCAGCCTAGAAGAGAAGGTTAAATGAGTTTTCCCTAGAATTTGACTAGATTTTCCTCCTAATCCGACAACCGAAACTTGGGCTTTTTTAACAGGTAGCGAAAGTTTTTTACATAATTTAGACGTGATAAAGTGGCTTTCACTGCCTGAGTCCAACAATAAACGAATAACCTGGACCTTTCCCCATCGGTCCTTCACTTCCACTTGAGCTGTGGACAACAGTACCACTGAGGCTTCATTTCTTGCAACTGCACAAGTTGCAGTTACTGACTTAGTGGGAGTAGGGGTTTCGACCTTTTTTGCGTAATGAAGCAACGCATTGTGTGGGTGACCACATTCCTTGCAATTGCTGACATTTTTGCAATCACTCGCAGCGTGATCTGCCGAAAAACATTTCAAACAGAGGGTCAGCCTTTTGGCCGTTTTAAAACGGTCCCATGGGGACATTTTCCCTATTCTGCGACAGTTAGCAAAAGAGTGACCATTCATTTTGCACAATTTACAATCCAAACCTTCTTCAGCTTTTGCTGAATCAATCATGAACGCATGAGACTTTTGAGGCTTCTTGCTACTCCCTTTATCTGAGGATTTATTCTCATGAACTTTATCCACTTTGATATTTAGGGTCTGTAACTGCCTTTCAATGAATTTGGACAAGGTATCCAAGGAAACATCACTTTGATCTCGAGTAAAATTTTCAAATTCCCGTCTAGTGCGATCATCCAGCATTTCAAACCTTGATACAAAAATATCAAATCCGCTAAAACGCTTCCGGTATACAACCTCTTTAATGCGGCCACCGGGGCGACGAAACCGTTCAAAAAACCCTCAAGTGTTTCCCTAGACTCAGTTTTAAATGGAGAAAAATTGAAAATCTGATCTAGGTAGGTATCCGCAACGACCCGCGGATTATCATAACGTCCCCACAACAATTCTCTAATGACTACATAGTTTTCCGCGGTAGGTGGAATAAATTGTACACTCTTTAGGGCTTGCCCTTTCAACTTTGACACAAGGTATGACACTTTATGCAACTCAGAATAATTTCTATTCGAATGTACCAAAGACATAAACATCTGACTAAAATGCGGCCAATTTTCCATTTTACCAGAAAATTCTGGGATTTCTAACTTGTTGAGGATTAGCTTGGAGTCTAACATCGTGTCAGTAGCTTGTTCTGACTTAGGAATTTCTGGAGTTCCCTCCTTAATCTTGTGCATCTTAGCGATATACTGAATAAAATCGTAATGATCTTCAAATTCTGTGAAACTGGGGTCATAATCTGGATCACCTTGAAGGTTAAGTTGGTTGATCCTTAAGTCATAGTCTTTGATATCTTCAATTGAATCCTCCAATTTGGGGTACATAATCGAGAAAGCCTTTAATGATTTTGCCAGTGGCTTGTCCGTGTCAAGCTCTTTGGCATAATCTTTCAGCCTTACGACTCTCTGAAATATCCTATCTCTCTTTTTTGACAGAATTTTAATCTCAGAATCTACGTTTGTCGCCATATTTGATCAAAAAAAAAACCAAGACTAAAACCAAAACGAGATTGAGTAAAACAAAATAAAATTCAGAAATACTGAGTACGAAATATAAAAAACTAATTCGTTCAAAGAACTGAAAAAAAAAAAAATAATGCCCCACGGCGTTCGAAGTATCTTAATCCTTCGTTCTAAAACAACAAACCTCTTCTACGAAACGAAAATTATTAAAGAATATTCTCAAAATCGAGAATTTCGAAAAAAATAGAAAGTCCTAAATTGAAGGAAGGCAAAAATTATAAAATCAAAATAAACGAAAATTATCTAAAAAAGACAAAAAAAAAAACTTTACCTTTAATAGTTATAAAATAATAATTTTGAAAACTGCTAAGTCTCGATGTCAGAAACCAATATGGCGGTGGAATTTTTCAACTCCCTTTTACACAGAAAACTGTTCGGGAATGAAATCGCGTTGGCGTCTATGCACGTTTAGTTTTGCCGGTAATGGGCGAGGAAGGGGTAAATTAACCGATTTTAACAGAAAAAACTCGAAAAAACCGCTTCAATCCGTCGCGGAAGGACCAAAAATGGTAACTCAGATTAAAAATTGAGCTTATTAAAATATGTGGACTGTATGAAATTTATGATAAAACGAATTTGTAGTGTGATACTCCGGTCGCCTTCACCAATTAATTTAAGGTTCGTACTTACCCGGTTTGCAGCTTTCTTCTGGCTCCGCCTTGATAATTGGAGGGATAAGAACGGGAAAATAAGGAAATGGATCTGGATAATCAAAGGAAATCCAATGTCTTGGCCTGAAAACGCGAACCGGAAAATGGATGACTCCTTGGAGCGATGCTAGCGATCGGAATTCACACACGTTTATTGTTGACTGAATGCAGTCGAGGGCCAATGAGCCGAAATTATAATAAAATTAATAATTTTAAAACAAATGGAAAAAATGAAATTCAAATACGGACAAAACTTTTTAACTTGTTCGAACCGTGTCTTCAAAAAGAGAGTGGGAGAAAAGAGTCGTTACTCACTATCTTAATCTTAAAGAAATTTGATTGGTTTCTGACACCCCCTCTAAACATAAATTTTTCGGGAAAAATAAACTTAAAATATCCCCAATTTTTCGGCGTCTTCAAATTTTTTATAGATAATGGCTTTTATTGCTTTAAAAGCGCCTTAGAATTACATTATTATATTATACTGCTTTATTTTGAAGATCGACATCAACGAAACGAGTCGAAATGGTGAAGGAAATGTTGTGGATGAGCAACAATCGAGGCCTTCTTTTCATGACGATCGAGATATGGCGTAATAAAATTATTCTTTAGATTTATTTTTTTTTTTTTTTTCTTCTTCTTTATTCTTTGAAGATCGACTTCCAACGAAACGAGTCAAAATGGTGAAGGAAATGTTGTCGATGAGCAACAATCGAGGCCTTCTTTTCATGACGATCGAGATATTTGTTTATATTGTTTATTGATTAAATGCATTTAATATTTAAATGATGAATATGGCGTAATACAATTATTCTTTAGATTTATTTATTTATTTATTTTTTTTCTTCTTTATTCTTTGAAGATCAACTTCAAACGAAACGAGTCCAAATTTTGAAGCAAATGTTGTGGAAGAGCAACAAACGAGGCTTTTTTTTTCATGACGATCGAGATATGGCGTAATAATTTCTTTATATTTATTTAATTTTTATAATTTGCTTTTTTCTTCGTAGATCGACTTAAAAAAAATGGGTCCATCTTTTGATCGCAATGAAAATGTTAATGAATTAGAAATGAGTTCTTTTCTTCATGATGATCAAGATTAACGTAACGAATTCATAATTTTACGCGGAATGAAATTTTTTTTTTTTTATATAGGTTCAAGCCTAACAAAGGCGAAAAGTATTTTTAAGCACCAAAGACGAAAAATAATTTGCGGTATTGGATTAACAAAATATAGAGCAGAAGCGAAGTGAGACCACCTACATTATTATTATTATTATTTCATTTTTTATTTTTCCCTATCAAAATATCAATGTAATGTTTTTCGAGTTTTACTGCGTGCGCAAATTCAGTCCATGCTAAAGATGGATCAACTATTCTTTTTAGGAGACGTAAATTTTCTGAACCTACTCCATCGACGTCAGATGCTTTGATAATGAAATTGATATATTTACTAATAACCGGCTCCGTGGCTGGGGGTTCAGTCTCTGACTCACACCACGGAAGACCGGGGTTCGATCCCAGGTTGGGTATAGGGATTTTTGGTTGGAAGTAAAATTCCAATTAAAAATATCCCTCTACAAAATCTGTGGATAATTTAGTTAGGCCACTACTCTGGTAGTTGGCCCAAAAGGGCGCCATGGCATTATGGCGAAAGCCCCCGCCTGGGTCTGATCCCCTCCCCCTTTGTAACAAGCCCTGGGCTTAATACAATTAAAACAAAAAAAAAATATTTACTAATGTAAGCAGCTTTACAAATACACTAGAAGTTTCAAACGAAGAACCTGTGTACGATTTTCACGAAGATAAACCTTTTCCAATGTAAGGCCTCAGTTTAGCTTTAGTTCTTTGTAGGTCCTTTTTTTTATTTTGTTTCCTTTCGTTTTATCGTCTCAATGCACTGAAGTAACAAAAGGAAAACTTGTGCTTATTTAATATCCACATGTTAGAACACATTTTGGTGAATTACAATGTTCAAGCATTGTGCATTACAGAGCATTGGCTTTATAATGATGAAGCTCATGTCATACGAATAAATAATTTCAATATAGGTGACATGTATTGCAGAGAGGACAGCCCTGATTTGAATAATTTAAAGAATATTGGTGGAGGTTCGGCGTTCTTTCTAGAAGATGGTGTTAAATTTCGCTCATTAGAGTGGATCAGTGGTTTAACGTTAAAGTATGCATGTGAGTTAAGTGGTGTGGAAGTTTTTTACAAAAATTTTAATTTCAATGTTATTTGTGTATATCGACCTGGTAAATGTGTTAACACGTCTTATATGTCTGCATGTAATTGGACACCATTTATGTCTATTTTTAATCAATTGCTTGGTCATTTAAACAAAAATAATAAAAAATTTGGAGGGTTCAGAATACAAGTGAACCAAGTCCACTTTATCATAGTAGATTTCAATATTCAATTTCACGATCTAAATAATTCGAAGACCCAAGAATTCTTAAATGTCTTAGCCTCTTTTGGCCTGAAGCTTCATATATCTGAGATAACCCGGTCTGTAAAAGCAAAAAAGTCATGTCTCGACAATGTTATTTCAAACTTGGACCCTGAGTCTTGTGAATGGAAAGTAAACGACTTTTTGATCTCCCATCACTTCGGGATTCTTTTCTCCGTTAAACTTGAAAGCCACGTCAAATCAAAGTCAAAAAATTATAATTATACGTTGGTAAGGCATGTTAAGGAACATCTTTATGATTCTTTCAGTACCATGCTCATGGACGTCGACTGGTCAGAACTAATGTTGGCAGGGGATAAAGGGTTGTTCCAAAATTTTTATTCTGCTTTTCTACGCTTGTTTAATAGCGTTTTTCCTGAACATTCAGTTAAGGTAGTCTCAGATAATCAAAGCATAAAGAATTCGAATGCAAAAAACTGGTATACCGATGTGCATAACTTTTTAAAAAATGAGGCACTAAAAAAGCGTCGTTGGGCGGAGATTCTGAACTCAAAGTCAAGTTTGATTGAGGCGAAAAATGCGCTAAGGCTTTATAAGTTTGAGGTTAAGAATGCTAAGAGAAATTATAATGATGCTTTAATTATGTCCAGTACAAATAAACCTCGTCAGACGTGGCAGTTAATAAAGCAAGGAAAGGTGGCCAAAAGAATAAAGCCATCCTTCTCGCCGAACGAAGCCAATAGGTTTTATATTGACAAGCCTCTTAATATTTCAAATAAGATAATATCTTCATCTGATCCAGATCAATATCTAAAACATAAACTTTTTACTATCAAAAAACCATTCGTTTTCGCTCCAACATGTTCGGTAGAGATTTTTGAAATCATATCAAAAATGAAATCGAGTCGATGCGCAGATATTTATGGTCTGTCACAGCATCTTCTGAAGTCTTGTGCACATATTTTAGCATATCCTATCTCTACTGTCGTAAATGATTGCTTGGATAGTTCGGTGTTTCCTAGCGAATTAAAATTGACGAAAGTGACTCCAATCCCAAAAAATTTGAAAGGTAGCGTTGGAAATTGGAGGCCTGTAGCCCAGGTACCGGTAATTGGTAAGATTATTGAAGCAGTCATTTTCAAACGAATTGCGGACTATTTTGAAATAAACAGTCTATGGAGTGTTAGCCAATTTGGATTCCTGAAAGGTCGCTCTACCGTATCAGCGATTGTTGAAATGACACGTAAGATACTGGAATGCTTTGAAGAGGGTGAATTCTTTGCAGTGGACTTTTTAGACTGCTCAAGTGCGTTCGACTGCGTTGTACATGACATTTTAATTCGAAAATTAAGGTACTATGGTATCGGTGAAAACACTTGTACATTACTGCAGAGTTACCTTACTGACAGAAAGCAATGTGTAGTGATCGATGGGAAAAAATCAGATATGGAATCAACAACGATAGGAGTGCCACAGGGTTCCATACTAGGTCCATTGCTTTACCTTGTTTATGTAAACGACCTAGATAGTACTGTGCCGGATCTATCTATGTTCGCGGACGATACGGCAGTACTCGCAACTCATAATTCATTAAAAGGTGTTCTTAGTCTAGTTAACAAGAGGTCGAACGAGGCGAACCAATGGGTTGTGTTTGAACACCGCGAAGACGCAAAGACTTATTTTTTCCATGAGGAACACTGGTGAACAAACGGTCAACACTGTGAAATATCTGGGGTTTCATCTGAATCCCACTCTGCAATGGTCTGAGCATGTAAGTTTTGTATGTAGTAGGTGCTCGAGGACGTTATTCCTTTTGAGGCAATTAAAATTGAGTCTGTCCCCAATCGTTCTGAGAATGGCTTACTTCGGCTATTTCCATAGTATCCTATCGTATGGTCTCCTTTTGTGGGGTAATGCTACTAATGTCGATCGACTTTTTAGGATACAGAAAACGGCGGTAAGAATATTGGATGGATTAAGCTATCGAGAATGCTGTCGTGACTCCTTTAAGGAACTTGGAATTTTGACGCTACCATGCATGTACATATATGAACTCCTCAAATACATAAAGTCCCATTCGCATGAGCTCCCAAAACAGTCTGTATTTAACCCCTATAACACCCGAAATGCTGATAAAATATATGTTTCAAAATGTCGACTAACATTGACTATGAAGTCATTTCTACATAAGGGTATTTCTCTCTTCAATGGGTTATGTTGGGATCCGGGGGTCTTTCCGTTGGATTTTGACAAATCCGGATATCCCTTTTGTCGTGCCCAAAAATAGGTCAATTAAATTAAAAAAAAAAGAGAAATAACAAGGACGGTTTATTATCGCTAATTTGACACGCAGTTTTGAAAATGACAAAAAAGAAAAAGAGAAAAAGAGGTACCTCCGTAAGAATAAAAAATTAAAATTAATACCAAAATGGTGGACTCACCTCGTGCGGGTACAAATCAAGTTTGACTAAAATAGAACAAAAAAAAAGAACTTAAAAATATTGTCTCTAGGGTCACTTTCTCGGTTCTGATGTCTTCAAGTCTTCAAATCTTCAGGTCTTCGAACGGTTGGAGTGCCAAAAAGGTGATGAGAAAAACGATTCATACAAAAAAAGGGAACGTGGTTGGGAAACGACGAAATTTGCTTCTTTCCCGGTCGGGCGACCTGGCGGGAGTCGGGGAGGTAATCCTCTCCGACTTGTAAACAAATTGCCGGGAAAATTAAAATAAAATGACTCTTCTCAACAGGTAACCTCCTCGTATTAGGAATCTAGGACTAAAACAATTTCAGAATGAAATTAAAAAAGTATTGATAGACAATGCATCTTATTCTGTGGAAGAGTTTCTGGATTATTCTTTTAGTTCAATAGGTATATAGTTTATAATAGTTCATAAGTTTTAACATAATTATTATTTGTAATGTAAATGACATTGTAATGCACAAAATTAGTGTAAACTGCAAAAATATAAAATAAAATAAAATAAATAAACAACGTCATCGAACCGTCTAAGTCCTCAGCCAAAAAATTTCTGCCCTTTCAAAATCGAAGGCCGCTTTATAGTCGATGGACATTTTTTTCTAAAATCGGTTCGCTCTTTGGAAAATCATATACGGAGATGTCCAAAAAGTCCAAATGGTTACTTTCAATTGATAAAAAGCTCTCAATGTCTTGTAGTTTGGACTTTAACGTTTCAATGTCCAGACTGTAGAGAAAAACGAACAATCACCAGCGAACCACAAAGTCGTTCCTTAGAACCATCGTTGTCTTTTTCAGATGACGCGGTTTTTGGTTTTATGTCGTCTGGAGGAGGTCACAGCAATCTAGAAGAAATATTTTCAACTATTCGAGTGAAACCAATCGATAAAAAGACATTCATGAAAACAGAAACTAAATTAGGAGAGGTACAATTAGGAAGAAACTTATGTTTTTCATGTTTAATTTTTTTGTTTATGTGAATTTAGATTTGGAAAGAAAATTTTGCTCAGGAGATGATAAAAGCAGGAAAGGAAGAAAGAAGAATGGCAGTGGAATGTGGAGATATTGATGCTTCTGGAATACCTTATATCACCGTTGCTGGTGATTGTGGTTGGTCTCAGAGGAGCTACGGACATCGGTACACAGCAAAATCTGGAGTGGCATGTGTCATAGGACTAAGAACTAAAAAGTTGCTGCATCTAGATGTAAGGAACAAATACTGCTCAATTTGCGAGTGGCAAAAAGATTCAATTATGGACAGAACAAAAGCTCATGTTTGCTACAAAAACTGGTCCGGAGCGTCTACTGAAATGGAAGTGGACATGGTAAACGCTTTTTGTGCAAGTGAGGAAGTCCATGAAATGCAATAGCGACGATACGTCGGAGATGGCGATTCTTCTCTATTCAAGAATTTAAAGGAACGTATCGAATGCGCTAATCACGCCGTCAAAAATTATACGAAAGCGTTGTTTAAACTTCAAAAGGAAGAAAGAGTCCGAGTCAAGAAAATTCTAACTAACGCAAAAATATTGCAGTTAAAAAAAATCGCGAGAAGATCAATCGCTCTTCACGGCCAAGACGTACAAAAATTGAAAGAACATTTAGATATGGGCCCACGTCATGTTTTTGGAACTCATATTGACTGCCCGTCATACTTTCGTTGCCAAGATGAAACAACATCAACAATCCAATCCAATGAAGGCGTTATATCTCTAGTACAAAATACAATGCGGCCACTGAAAAATAAAGCTCATCTGTTAATTAAAAATGAGACAAGCAACATTGCCGAGTGCTTCATGTCTCTAGTGGCTAAATTTATTGGTAGGTTTACACATATAAGTTAAGTAGCTGTTATTAATTGTACATGTAATGACTTTTTAGGAGGGAAGCAGATTAATAGAAGTCGGAAAGGGAGTTACGGATTTAGATCCCAAGGAGCGGCTCTTGACTTTCAACTAGGACCTTCCTGGCACCATTCAACTATGAAAAAATATCTAGGAAAAAGCCCTAGCGATTCCAAAATATTAAAAACATTAGCATCAAAAAGAGATAGACAGAAAAAATGCGTACGATTGAACAAGAAAAATAACACGAAAAGAAGATCAAACACAACAGCGAAGTCCGACAAATACTATGGCACTATGTGCGAAAAGCTAGACTTAGAAGACGAAAATTTCGAAGAAGAAAAAGAAAAACTTTTAAATTCTTTAAAAGTTAATGAAGAAGAGAAAATAGAAGTTGAAAAAAGAACTCGTGGTCAAAGTGAGAAATAAAAGAAAAAAACAGATTGACGGCTTCAAATTTCGGCTTGGTCATACAGCGTCAAGTGAAAAGAGTGGGACACAAGTGGGCTCCACTAGTAAAAAAAATTCTCTACAGTACCTTTCGGGAGAGTCCCGCTACTGTTTACGGAATTGAGAATGAACAAACAGCTATTGACGCATTCTGCGAAGCCACAGGCAAAAAGGTGGCAAAATGTGGGCTGTTTGTTCATTCTCAATTCTGTTTTTTAGGGGCCTCTCCCGATGGTGTTGTAGAAAATGAAAATTCAATAATTAAAGTCAAATGCCCATTTTCGGCTAAAAATTATACAGTTCGGGAGGCTGTTTTAGCCAAAAAAATTAAATTTTTAGTTTAAAATTAAATTAAATTTTTAATTTTGTTTACTCAATAAATTTTACAATTTTTACACTACCTTGTTTTTTTTTTTTTTTTCATTTTTTCTTTGATTCTAGTTCTGATAATTTGGGATTGTGAAAAACATTCCCTCTATAATACTCTATAGTTTCGATAAAATTACCAAAAATCAATTTTGGGATTATAAGTAATAATTGGCAATAAAACTAAAAAACATCTAGCTAAGAAAAATTGCCAAGAGTCAAGATGGTTGAACTGTAGAGGAGTGGGGAAGGGATCATAGACGGTGGACAGCTTGCATTTTTCATGTATGTCATTCCAGGTACCTTTATTTACATACCTATAAATAAACTATAAATATACCTGTCTGCGAGGAAGTTAACCTGCCGGGATGAGCTCCAGACCACTTTTTTTTCTTCGATACCAGTTCACATAAGGGGTATTTGGGATGCCCAGGATGGGGGTGTTTGATGGAAGACATCTGGCAACACTGCATCGCTTGCGGACGCTTCCATTTTTCCTTTGAAGTTTGCCGATTCTACGGTTTCGGACGCGAGTTTTCAACCGATTTGAATTTTGAAAACAGATTTGGATTCTGTAATTTTTGGTGATACCTGGTGCTTAGAGACATTTTTGAATTTTTAATTAAGAAAAATTATAATTTTGCTGACTACAGCTATTCAAAATGTTGTAACATATATAAATCACTTTTCAAAATTAAAATCGGATGATATTTGACAGAGCTAGAGTGGCCTAAAATTTGAACTTCTCTCTCTCTCTAATGCTATCTTCTGTCTCGTTAAAAAACTCCACACTTGACACGGACTTTCCCCTTAAAGAAATTCAATTTTAAAAAATTGGTTCCACGGAAAAAGTGATAGGGAGGGAAACCATCGGTAGTGACGTCACAGGCTACAAACCCTTCGGAAGGCTCCATGCGTTCCATATTGACTTTTAAGAATTATGAGTGTGTTGATTGTTAATTAGAATTTTTTTATTGCCATCGTCTATTTTTTACTTAGATTATGCTAGAGAAACCTTACTTTGTGAATTTTATATTTTTTGAGACCTTTTAGTTAAATCCTTAATAATTCCGCATTTAACGTTGGAGTTCTATCTTTTCCAATTCACCTGAATCTTCTAATGATTCTTTTATTATTTCTTCCTAGCGTTTTGAGCAGGACCTCCCATATTAATTTTTGATCGCACAAATCAAAAGGCACTGCTCACTCATGGTGGCTGGTGCGAAATTGCGGAATGCCCTTCCTCTGCCTGCCCGGTCTGCCACATGCCGCGATGAATCTATCACTATCAAACACCTCGCCAATCTTTCCCCCTGAAATATCACAACTCTTTTTCCTCTTTTCAAACTCTTATCTCTCCACGGACCTTCCTCCAAGAATCTCTCTCTTCCTGATATAATTTCCCCTCCTCACCCTCTCTTCGCCGGAGACTGACCCACAAGAAATTATTGGAAAGTTTCATTTTATTATCATTTATGTATAAAAGTTAAAGATCTTTCATCATAATTTTTAATCATGTTTTTAACAGGCAACCAAAATTTATGATATAATAAGCCGAAACAAATGAGTGAATGTGTACAAATTAAATCAGTTTCACTCTTACCTTAAATTTACATATTATGATAATAATAATATGATAATATGCTATTTTAAAAAAAACTTAACATTAAAGTGATCCTCATACACAAACACTGATGATTTAATGCTTAAGTCAGAATTATTCCGATGCCTCGAAGCCATGCCCGGCGTCTTTTTACACTTTTGGGGAGAGAAAAAATAATTCTTTTGGAATTTCAAGGAGTGTTTTTACAAAAAAGAACTATGCAATAAGTATACGGAGCCATTAAAATCAACTGTTGAAGCTTTAAATGGAAATACACACGTTATCAAAGAAAAATAATCGCAATCAGATACTCTCCCGCGTGGAGTTTATAAACTGTGACGTCACTATTAGATAACGGCTCGAACCACGTTTCTAATCAAAATTTCCCCCACTCTCATTTTCAACCGGGAATATCTCGAAAATACTGAACCGATTTTCACGAAATTTTCACCGTTGTTCTTCATTTATTATGTACTTTTATTATTGAAATAAAAAAAAATTTAGTTTAGTTGGCCATTTCACCCCTAAAATTCTCCTAATAGCGGCCAGCACGTTTCTTCAAGGACAAAGTTTATTGACATTCTGTTGTTCTAGAGACGTTTTGTTTACATTTTGCATCTTACTTATGATTAGGGCCCGGATTTTTATTTAAATAAATACGTTTTGCCCTTTTTGAGGATAAATAAATATTTTCAATTTCTTAAAAAATAAATACATATTACAAGAACTTTTTTAAAAATTTAATTATACTTAATTACAAGTTTTATTTTTATAGGTTATTTAGAGAAAAAAGAAGTTTCAATCCTCTTATTTATATTAAAATTTTCCCGCGTTCACTCCGTGAAGGAGGCCCACTCCATAATTTTTTAAGCAACGTGTCTACCGGGCCTAATCCAAGACTAAAATGAAATTATTGTAGGTACTATAATTGATCTTTGATAGTATAGTCAATCAATCAATCAATCAGCTTTTATTTGTGTGCACCATTGCATACAAACGTCATATAATACATTTTTAAAATCAACGGTAAAATAAATAAATACGTGAATATATACTCAAACAAGACACAAATGACTAGAGCTTATTAAAGTAATGACTGTATGTAATAAATAATTAAATAAATAAATAAATACGTATATACATGTACACTGGTTACTGCCTAGCTTGTTCGAAATAGTCATTAATTGAGAGAGGAACCTTATCTAAGAGCCAATTCTTTAAGGCGTTTCTAAATTTATTTAGGGATTCACATTTTTTTATACGCTCCGGCAGTGCATTAAAAATCTTTAGGCCAAGGTAGTAGGGGGAATTCCTAATATTATTATCTGAAGCCTTACCGAGGTGTAGGTCACCTGACTGTCTGGTGTTGTGTAATCGGCGTTGACCAACTGCGACCCGTTTATACCAACTGCGACCGGAGCCCTTTTCGCCCTACTACCAACTGCGACCCTCCAAATTTCTGGCCGTCTACCAATTGCGTCCCGTTATTTTTCTGTCGCGCTACCATTTGCGACCGATAACAGTTCACCTGGTAACTGTTACCTGTTAAAAAAGAAATCTTGTGATACATATAAAAATATATTTATTGTCATTGTAATATAATACTTTTCGTTTTGTCATAGCGTAGGCAAGAATTTTAGAGAGACTGCCCTGACGAATTCGAAGGAACTAATTTCTCCTGTTACAAAAATAAATTAATTAAATTAATCAAACATTTCACCTGTGGTCAACGATGCCATCTTTTCGCCCTCTATTGATCTCTAGAGATCGGATATTTTTGAAGACTACAGAGCACACATTTAAAATGTATAGGGACGGTAGAGGTAGGATTAGCATTTTTTTTGAAGTGGGGTCTACATGATTCATTTTTAGGTTAACCCACATATGAGTCTAATTGCTCGTTTTTTAATTCGAAATACTTTAATTGAGTGGGGTGACGCACCCCAGAAAGCAACCCCATACTCAGCAATAGATTGGAAGCAACTATAGTAGACCGTCTTAAGTACATTAAGGCTATTGCTGCGCTTTAGGACCCTGATTGCGAAGATGACCCTATTTAGTTTTGTGCAGACTGCATTAATGTGTTCCTTCCATGAAACATTTTTCTGTATCAGCAAACCCAATAGCCGTGTGGAACCCACCCAGTCAAGAGACCAATCATCAATGACTAATGAGCAGACATCAATAGGAGTCTTGGAGGAACTAAAGTTTATTAGTACAGTTTTTTTCACATTGATTTTAGCCCATTTGATTGGACCCATGCCTTAAGAGATTGAGGAACCAAGCCCAGCTCATCTGCATTTTCAGCATCAATGATAATAGTGACATCATCTGCATATAAAAAGGTATTACCTCTAGGTAAAGAACTAGAGAGGTCGTTTATGAACAGATTGAATAATAGGGGTCCAAGAATGGATCCTTGGGGGACACCCGATGTAACAGTACTTTTAGTGGACTCAGCATTATCAACCCCCACACACTGCAGTCTATTTCCCAGGTAGCATTTGAACCATTCAAGAGGGGGACCTCGCACCCCATAATTTTCCATTTTGTTCAACAGTAATTCATGGTCAACGAGGTCAAATGCCTTACTGAAATCAACGAAAAGCCCCACCACAAAGCGTCTTTTCAGTTAGCATTGGCTATACATGACATCACATGAAAAAGGGCATCGTTTGTGCTGGAGTTTCTTGTGAATCCAAACTGATTCTTAAACAGTAAATTATTTTTTTCGAGAAATCCAGATAGTCTATTAAAAACCACTTTCTCAATTATTTTGTTAAATACACAAAGAATGGCAACAGGTCTGTAATTGTCGATGACTTCCCTTTTGCCTGATTTATGGACAGGGATAATCCTAGATGGTTTTAGCACCTCAGGATGTGACCCTGTGCTTAATACGAAATTAATTATATCCAACAGTGGGTCCTCCTTCATAGGAAGACAGGCTTTTATCAATTTGGAGGAAAAGCCATCTATTACCAGCGAGGGACTGTAGTTCATAGAGGTAACCACTTTATGTAATTCAAGAGAATCACATGGGTAGAAAAATAGTGTGTCCCCTGATATTCCAAGAGCACAATTTTGAGGTAAATTCAAGGGAGGTTGCATGACCCGAATGAAGTGTTGATTGAAATGTTCACTAATTTCTATTTTCTCACTTATTTCAGTATTGTCATTAACTATTAATTCAATGGAGGAGCGGGGCTTGTGGCCAAGAACGCTTTCTGATCGGACAATGTCCCACATGGCCTTGGACTTATTTTTTGCTTCAAAGATGTGCCGATCATTTGCCATGATTTTGGCTGCACTGATTACCCTGCGAAGCACTCTTTTATATTTTTTGTAGTAATCTGCGATAACTGTTGAGCTAGCAGTTAGTAGCAAGTGGTGAAGCTCCCTTTTTTAGCACATGAGTTTTTTATACCTTGTGTAATTCAGTTAGGAGTTTTCTTTAGTGCTGGGGTTTTTTTTTGAGGGGACAGGCAATATCAAAGTGGTAACGAATGATATTGGTGAAGTTGCAGAATTTTATTAATATTTGAATATTCATCTAATACAGGTCTCCATGATTCAGAGAGAAAAGAGTTCTGTAGAAGTGCCAGGGTTTCATCATTTATAATTCTATATGTCCTAAAAATTCTTATTCTATAAGAATTTTAGGCGGTGACAAAAGAGATTCTATCTCTATGCCCAAGGAGATACAGTTATGATCTGAGAAACCCGGATGAAAACTGAGAACCTCACGAGCAATAGCCGGGTTATTGATGAAAATCTGATCCAGACAAGTGGAAGAATTCCCAATTATTCTAGTGGGTGAGGAAACCAGAGGGCGGAGATTAAAAAGAGCCAAATTAAGAAGGAGGTCTTTATTGTTAGAGTTCTCCAAAAAATTAATGTTAAAATCCCCCATAATGATAATATTAGTTTTATTAGCCTCAATGATACCCAAGAGACATTCAAGTTGCTCCAGGAAACTTTAAAGTCTCCCGCCGGGGATCTGTATAGCGTTACAACTATCAGTTTAAGCAGATGAAGTTGTATAGCTCAGTGCTCAAAGTGAATTTCCATGTTAAGATGAGAGGTATGGAGGATAGGGATGTATGATATGTTTTCCTAGCAAGAATAGCAACCCCTCCATGCTTATGGTGTTCTCTGGAGAATGCAGATGCAATGCTATAATTGTGAATTCCATTTATTGGAATTGGATTTTGAAAGTAATGCTCTGCCAGGCCAATTATTGCAAAATCATAACATTTATTGGATAAAAAGATATCAAAAGTTGGATCTTAGATGTGAAACCTTGAACATTATGAAATAAAACTTGAAATTTGTCTGTTTTGATTGAACGTAGACTTCTGAACTCTCTATATTTGGTTTAGACACTATGTTCGATACAGGTGTGAGGCATCTTTGTTTATGTCTCTTAATATTTTGAATATATTTTCAATAACAGGAATTTTGGTTTGTTTGAATGAAATAGAATTTCGAGAATCTATACCACAGGCACCAACAATTAACTCAATGAGCGAAGCCGATAGGCATCTGAGTTTTGCTGAAAAGTGTTTTATAAGATTCAATTCACTTTTAAGATTAGAAAGAATGTCTAAGTGCTTTACATGAGTCAAGTCTTGGCAAGCTCGAGATATAAATGATTTTAATGTAGCATTAATTCTACGATTTAAACATGTAACAGACAATATCAAGTTAGTATGAGTGGTAATTGACATAAGGTTGTAGACAAATTTTGAAAATTCAAGAAGATCATTTTTAGAAGCGAGCATTTTACATCTTGGAATAATGGACACTACTATAAAGTCATTATGATTGAAAGATTTACAGTCATTAGGTAATGAGCTTATTTATGTGCTTGACATTTGCATCAGGCTTTATTGAGCAGAACTTATTAAAATTTAATAGCATTGAGTTATTAAATTTCATTCTGAATGCAGAGGAAACTTTATCAGTATACATAAACATTCGGTTTCACCTGTGCTTCAGAAACCAACTTGGTGTTATGCATATTATAGCGATTTGGGTCATATGGAGGGCTCACACGGCGGCATTCGTTTGCAGCGATCAGAGGGCTCCAGCGAAGTCATGACGTCAGAAATGCTTGGAGAGGGAAGAGTATGAGAAATTTCTTCTTCAAAAGTGGCAGCTACAGAAGGTAGAGCGTTCAAGCATCTGTTTGACATGACAGGGAGATTAGATAATGCCAATTTATCAGCATCAGCTGATTGTGTATTTGAATCAGTAACAATACATACCACATCAGCTGCAGTCCCTCTCCTGGAGGAACTGCAGCGTGAGGATGGCGCTCTCCTGGAGGAACTGCAGCGTGAGGATGGCGCTCTGGAGATGGAGGGAGTATTCACATTATGTAGTGCCAGAGTTTTATAAGATCCAGCCAATGCAGAGTTTTCATTATCCGAGAGAAAGTCCAGAGGAGTACAGGAGGAGCGAGAATTGCTTTTCTTCTGTTTTCTCCTTCTTTGTGATTTCTTGGAGGATTTAGTCGAGGCACCCGGAGTGGTATCACTGGTGATCAGGTTTAAAGATAGATAGAGAGAACTCTGCTTCGCCTACGCCGAGGGACCGAGTTAGTT
>JACGAQ010003367.1:0-29715 GCA_014119065.1 Orius insidiosus | reverse complement strand
TGAACGAGAACTCGCGATTTCTGCTATTTTATGGTCAAATGCATTATGGCGAACCGCATTATGTCGACATGTATACAGTCGGCACAGCATTTTTGCTATAAACAGTTGAAAATAATTTTGACATAGAAACTGAAATTTCAGTTTTCCAAAACACAGTTTTACTTATTGAATTCAACGCTCAATGAGCTGAACTGGCCTATTTTATTATTTTCCACAGATTTCCTTGCTATTTAGTCATATTAGAGGTAAAGTAAATTTTTTTTTCTGTTTCTAAAACGCGATAAAAGGAACAGAAAGTAATTTTTAGATCCTATCAACCCGAAATCGTGGTTATCCAAGTCGATTGTCCGCACCTGGCGGAACGTCCGAGTTTGGCACGACTTCCGACGAGATGACGTCGTTCTGGACATTAAGTAGACATCAAGAGAACTTTATTCGGGGTCCCATGAGGGAAAAGTTTATCTCCCCGAATAAAAAGACCCTCGAAAAAATCACTTTCTCTCTCTTCCCCCCCTTCCAAATGCGAGTTTTGTGGCTAATAAACAAGTTACAAGACAACATCTTGTTTCAATTATCGCCCTCGAAAATGGAGACGTCCGAAGATATAGAAAACAATTTATTAGATCCTTAACGTCATAGGGAGATAGTTTTTCCCCTTCAGAAAAAACTTTTTGATTAAAAAAAAAAGAGAGAAACGATTTTTCATAAAATATAGAGTCGTTATAACCTATTTAAACTTAAATTAACGCTCGTATTATGAGTTATGTTTCAAAGAACGAAAATAATATGAGAAAATGGTCGAATAAGCAGGCATTCGGCCAAGACAATTGTATACAAATGACGCTTGACTTGAGTCAAATCTAAATTCCGACTATCATCATCGCCTGGCAGTTTGAATGCACATAAAAAACAAAGCCCATTATTTTGCAACTGCATCCGAACCCAGGAGACGTCTATTATTAAGAGGACGTTGATGGCGTCAGGGCGTGAGAAATATTAATTTGGGACGTTCTGTAAAATAGATGAAAGTCTCATTGTTTCTGGCAGTTTGCACTTCGCAGAATGGACAAGGCTAATGAATTTCATTAATTTATAGTCCAAAATTTAGTTCCCTAATAATAAGTGCAGAAATTTTTCAGAGATTAAGGTTTTTATTACTTATTACTTATTACTTAGCCTCACGATCGTTAGAGGGCAATGGCGAAATATGGATTAGGTGAGGGGGAGAAAGTTATTTTAATTTTTAACTCAATAGGCACTGAGCTGAAAGATGTGAAGTTAAATAGTTTGATATTTATTTTATGCATAAGGGGATGGAGAAATATTTACGTATTTTCCTAAACGGAGAAATGTGGATTTTTGTGCGTTTTCGTGCCACACGGCACAGGCCTGCCACAGGTATATTGCCAACAAAATTCCTTTTTTTTTCTCAAAATAATGAGATTTTCATCGGTTTTTTGGCCAAAAAACTATTTTTCCCGGGTTTCCGGCGGAGAGATTCCTTAGGTATCAGAATTTCTTAAGTTGTTTAGGTTTCGCGACAAAGAAATGCGAATTCTCAGCCGTTTTTCTTGATTTTTTAGACTTGAAATCTACTCTTAAGTAAATTTATAACTCTCTCAGTTAACCTATGGTTAAAAGATGTGAAATAACTTTAATAATTGAATAGTTATTTGTGGATTAGGGAAAGGGCAATATTTGCGTATTTTTCTAGGTTTTTTGGCCCAAAAACCTCATTTTTGGACCTGCCAAAGGTTTATGGCCAACAAAATTTTTTTTTTCTTCTCAAAATAATGGGATTTCTACAAGGTTTTTCGGCAAAAATACTTTTTTTTTCGGTGGGAGATTCCGAAGTAGCAGTTTTTCTGAAGTTTTTCACGGTTTCGTGACCAAGAAATCAGAATTTTTACCCGTTTTTCTTTATTCATTAGACTTGAAATCCACTCTTAAGTATATCTATCTCTCTCTCAGTTAACCTATGGTTAAAAGATAGGAATTAACTATAATAGATGATTAGTTATTTATGGATTAAGGAAGGGGGCGATATTTGCGTATTTTCGCGACCAATAAACCCGAATTTTTAGCCGGATTTCCGTTTTTCTAAATTTTTTTAGACTAGAAACGTAACCGAGCCAACTCCGAGCCTCAAACCCCGGGTTCGAGTCAATGACCACTGACCCACGAAGGCCATCAAGTTAGTACATATTCGAAGGCAGGTTTTTTGGTTACAGGTTTTCGCCAAATCATACTTTTCAAAATATTATATCAGTAGTTAAGCTATAGTTAAAAGAAGGAAAATTACTGAGATAATTTCAGGGCAGATAGGTGTGAAAATATGTGTTATAATTGAAATGTCTATTTTATTTTTCGTTCGCAGTTTGATGTGAAATATCAGGGAGAAAATAAAAGGTTTTTAAGTTAGATTTCATCTTTATATTATTTAATTAATTTATTTGACGTTTGATTAGATGTTTACACGAAAAAAATTACGAGAGTGACACATTCAATACGAAAATAACCACGGAAATTTAGTGGAAGACTCGTAAAAACTTCAGAGAAGTGCATTAACTAGACTTTTGATTTACAACTTTATTTCAAGGTTTTTAGAGCGAAAAGAAGAGAGAGGGGGGGGATGGATAAAAAGAGAAAAATTAGTTTATTCCTGGCCTATTTCCGAAGATATGCGTTGATTGAAAGGTAACCGAAAATAAAAGGTTCGAATGCTAAGTGGTTGGTGTAGTAAAAGAGGTGATTGATGTTTGGAAGGTTAAAGGGGGATGAAACCAAAACGGATTGAAGGGAGGGGAGGGGATAAAGTTGTCTAAGAGAAAGGGGGGGAAGAGAAGAGACGTTTCTGCCAGGGAGACAATAGAACGGCGAGCGGTGACGGGCAAAAACGTTTGTGAAACAGTCGCGTGTCGGATAACGTCCGCGTCTTGGTTATGTACGATCTTTTAAAAAGTCTCAAAGTCTTTTTCGAGTTCGACGGCTCGGACGGTATCATCCTTTGGCTAGGTTCGAGGTTCACGTCCGCCGTTTTGATCTGCTCGTCGATCGTCCTCGCGGCGAGGCAGTTTGTCGGTAATCCCATAGAATGCGAACACACCAAGGAAATACCATCAGCCGTTTTGGACACTTGGTGCTGGATACATTCCACATATGCGGTGCCCTCTTCCTTTATGAAACGCGTCGGCGTTGACGTCCCTTATCCCGGCGTCGACCACACCAGAGGATACAGAGACACCAAAGTTTACAAATTCTATCAATGGGTCGCCTTTCTACTTTTCTTCCAAGTTAGTATAGAGCAAAAAAAGTCCCAACAATTCCATTTTTTTTCAGAATTTTTACTCAAAAAACAAGTTTTGAGACACCATAAATCACTAATTTTATAAACTCAATTTTCGGAAAAAGATCCCACTGTCAGCTTGAGTGGACCCGGGCGTATATCTCCCAAATTTTTGACCTGACGAAAAAATATTGTAAGCCCCCTAAAATTTTGGCTTCATTAGTTTTATTAGATTACGAATTTTAAATCAATACTAGGGGTCACATTTGAAATAGCGAAGTTAGGAGCACCCTGTAAGACAGATCGAAAAAACAATGGTGCCAATCGATTCTCCGCGAAATTTTAGGGGGGTTTATTTAACTGATCCTGTAAGACTGGGTCTTTAAGACCCATTCAAAAGAAATTGAGTCACAAACAAAATAAACGGGGAACCAAGTCCGGCGGCGTAAACCCTCAAAGCAGAACAGTCATGATGGTTTAGCGTTTTTTAAACTTCCTTAAAGAAGTTATTGTGATACGTCGGGTTTTTGGGGAAGGGTCTTCCAGACCCCGGAGGGTCAAATCGAATATCTTTACCGATCTCAACTTTGTTTGTCGTGCCTTCCGGCCGTAGCATTTTTTCCTGAGCACTTTAGGGCCACAGTTTTCACCCGATTTTTAAACAACCTTCCTGAATATTTGAACAAGAATTGTCTTCGATTTTTGAATTTAGAAAAAATGCCGGAGATACATGTTTTTTAAATTTAATTTGGGTAAATAATTTAAAAACGTAATTTAATCTTTTTATTTTTAGTAAATGAATATGTGCGGTTTTTACGGGCGACCGTAAGTTTCCTTTTTAAGCGATTGGACCATTATCTAAATTGATTAAATTTTACGATTTCGGCCCAAATACTTTGATCTCTCGTAAAATTTTCGACTTTGAAAGTTATCTAGAACAAAAATAGAATATGAATGGTCTTTAAAAAAAATTTTGCTTTACGACTCTTTCAAAATAATGTTTTGGCAAGAATTTTGGATAGTTCTAAAATAAATAGGCTCGGGTGAGTGAATAACAAAATATTAAAGAAAATATACGTTTTATTGTGATAAATAAAATGTTCTAAGATTATCGGAGGTGGTGAAAAGTTTAGAAGGGAGAAGGAGCCGGGAGATTAGACGCTCAAATAAGATTTAAAGGATATAAAAGTGCATCAAACTTTAAAATCCTTCCAGAAGCGTACTTAATTTTTAAATTTTTTTTTCGATAATAATGTATTGTCTGGAGATCACCCAGACGTAACTTTCTCAAAAAGAGAGCAAAAAACAAAACATTTTGAGGATTCTAGCCGAATTCTGATTTTACAGGCAGGTTTTTCAGGATGGAATTCCAAGAACTATATAAAAAGATCCAATTAACTTTTAAAATTCTGTTTCCACATATAAAAATAAACATCGTCAGAAAACTAATGAAGGAAACATTTTTGTCGTGTGTGAGAATCCTTATTTTAATTTGATTTTTTTTCTCTCTGTCTTAAAAAATCTAAAAGCGAAATCTTAAGTAGGTAGCGGATTTTTCTCGATTTTCGGGCGTTTTTATTTTAAATAGTTTTTGGCCGAAAACCCTTTTTCCTCCCTTTTACCTGATGTATCGGGAGCTCTACTCAAAAAGAGAGTGATTTTCCGAGGGGGAAATTTTTTTTTTTAAGTTGCCAGATTTAGATAAGTACTTAGTACTTATGACTGCAGTACTCGATGTTTATTTGGTCGTAAACCCCAATGAGTCTTTTCCGAGAAATAAACCTCGATATTTTAAACTCAATTATCTTTAAATTCTGCGGCATTGTACGCGAAATCTTGGCACATAAACAAAGAGACGTTTTTCGTTATTTATTCGATCGATTTCGTACGTGTTTTATTTGCCGGAACGGTAGATTTTTTTTTTCGGAATCTTTAACGTTTCGGCTTTCGCTCGGAGAAGAAAAAGAGATAAAATAAGATAAAAGAAAGGTTTATTATTAGACGCGACCTTTGTTTAACGCCCAAGCTTTGACATTTTAGAACGACTTGGCCGGACTTCGAGTCATGTCCGGAGTCGGATGCTTGACTACTGCAGGTGCCATGGGGAACAGAAAAAAATTTCTTGATTGACAAGACGAATTTTTCTTGAGCTTAAAATAAAAAGTACTGAAAAAACGCTCTTTCAATAGGAGTTTCAAAGCTAAATGCTAAGCCATCATGACTTTCATGTCTTCATGCTTTCTGCGCCGCTTTGGGATATTCCCTAGGGTGCTGGTCCAGGGATTATGTACCTAACTTTTTAGCAAGTGGACCCATTTTAACTTCAAAATGTCTGCCGGACCATATGTTCAGTTTGAAGGTTGGAACACATTTAGATGTATGGCTAATTTTTATGGAAAGAACGGTACATGTGAGTTAACAAAGTGTAACGCGCATGCGCGAGCTTTCAGGTGTTTTAGTTCTCGGGTTTTTTTTCTAAAACTCATTGATTTAGTCTTACTTTGGGGGCTCTTACGCGAGGGAGTAAATTTTTTTTTTCTCGCAAGGAGAGCTCGTTTGATTTTTTTTTTTTCCTCTCCGAACGAGCTTTTCTTGCGAGAGGAAAAAAATTAACCCTCTCGGGCCATCAAACTATTTCGAAATTAGGAAAATTTCAAAGATGAATTTTTGAAACAACCCGGAACCAAAAACACATGAATGCTCGCGCATGCGCGTTGTTATGGTATCGTAAATTCACATGCACCGAAAGAACAACTCCTGAAAATCGTGTAAAAATGGGTTTCAGTTCTCTGTTGCAACCTTTGTGCGGCCCAGCAGAGCACAATTTGGGAACCAAATTGTGAACCAAATTTGGGAACCAAATTGTGGGCTTACTATCGTAGGAAAGCTCCACAAAGTTTCATAGGTGCACATATCGTGAAAACCGAGAGAAAAAAATTTTTTTGTCATCCTATCGGCTGCTTCCTTTGAGGTTTTATCTTCAAAACAGCTTCCTCTTTCGAAAAAAAGACACGAAAATAGATGAACTTCATCCCCAATTTTTTTTATCGAGGTGACAAAATCTTGATAAAAAAAATCGACGGGAAGGAGGCGGTTTGATTGTGTTGTCCGATAGATGGAAACGTCTGCGGTCGGATTAGTAACCGGGTTTGACCCAGTTGGCTTGAGCCGAACGTGCGTGGACCCCCGATTTAAAAACAACATTCGAAAGACGGCTTCTTTTGGAAAGAGAAGACTCATGAACCATATTAGACGGCTCGAACGAAATTTCGCGGCGAAGAAAAATGAGAAATCCATTGTCCCATGTGTTCACATGAAATCGATTTAAAGTATTTTATTTATTGAATCACGTTTTTACTATAAAGTTATCGATAAGTGCAAAGTTTGGATATTTTAGAAGTCAAAGGAGGGGAAACCCTGGGATGCAACGCGTGTGATGCAATCGAAAAGTTTACCCTTCTTTCATATAAAAGTATCCAGACTAATAGATTTTCATGTCACGATTTGTTGCAAACATATTTATTGGGTTCCTCCAAGGTTTACTACATTTTCACGTTCGATAGGCTATTTGTGAGAACCCTTTGGGAGAGGATGACTATTTGGGGTAATAGGTTTAAAAATGAAGACAATCATGAGCCCTCGTGACCTGATAACCGCTAGAAAATAGAAGATTTTCCCAGTCATGAAGGATAGGCTTTAAGGCTTTTTAAGGCTTCGAAAAGGACTTCGCCCAAATAACGTGGATGACTAACAAATGCAGAATATCCAACGGTTTTTAAGAAATATTGAATCTATAGATTAAGTTGGCTTATTTTAACGATTCCTTCAGTGTCTAAAATTGAAATTTGTTTTCAGGCGGTTTTGTTTTACACACCAAGATGGCTCTGGAAGCACTGGGAAGGAGGAAAAATCCACGCTTTGATGATGGATCTCGACGTGGGCATTTGCTCGGAGATCGAAAAGCGTCAAAAAAAGAAACTCCTTCTGGACTATCTATGGGAAAACCTCCGATATCACAACTGGTGGTGTTTTCGGTATTTCCTCTGCGAACTTTTATCACTCGTCAACGTAGTCGGTAAGCAAAGAAAAAAAGAAGGTAACGTAAGCCCGATGGAAGAGGGAATTTATTCGAGTTGGTTCAACTCGCGTTTTATTTATAGACGAGAAGTCAAACGTATTCTGCCGCTCCCCCTCTCGCGATGTGAAAAAGAACCTCCCTGTAGTAAACACAACGTGAAATCACGTGATTTTTTTCCTCATAACGCTGAATAAGCTTTTTTTTTTACACAATAAAATGCCAACTAAATCCACAAAAACTTTTTCTGCGATTAAGCAGTTTGAAATAGATATATTTTTGAACCCTTGAAGGTTAGAAAAAAGAAAATTAGACAAAAATAGCATTTGTATAAGTACGAAGAATTTCCAGAGAGCAATATATAATCTGTCCCACTAGACTGCTTTAAACACATTTAAAAACATCGTAAAAAAAGAAATGTTTTTTAGGGAAAAAATCATAACTCTAGGATGGAATGAGATAAGATACTCAGATTTCAAAATACCAAAAATAAAGTAAAACCTCTAATTAAATATATAATCTAAAGTATAAATACATCTTTAATACCACAAATTAAAATTTTTAATAAACTATTTAGATATATAATATAGAAAAAAATATCAACCTTTAAAATTAAAATATTTAAAGGTAATAAATGCATAAACAACAGTAAATACTCACGAATATAAATAGAAAATAAAAAATTAAAACCAGAATATAAAGAACCATGATTAATAATAGAGTATAAATAAATTCTATAACAACATCTTAAAAAAGAAGCAAACATTAAAAATAAAAAACTAAGTGTTCTAAAACTTATAATTCTATTAATTAAAACAATTTCACCTAATAAATTTAAAGAAGGAGGTCTAGACATATATTAATTATCGTAATAAATCATATTAAAGAAAGAGAAGGTATAACATTAATTAAACCCTTATTAATTATTAATCTACGACTATGAGTTCGCTCATAACAAATATTAGCCAAACAAAACATTCTAGATGAACAAAGACCATGACCAATTATTAATATTACAGAACCTAAAATCCCCCAAATATTAAAAGATAAAAGTCCACAAATAACCATACCTATATGAGCCACTGAAGAATATGCAATTAAACACTTTATATCAACTTGAACTAGACAAATAAAACCTACTATGAATATACCAAATAATCTAAGACCAATAAAAAAATAAGAATATTTATAAAAAAAAGAATATAAATAATATAACACGGATTAAACCATACCCTCCTAACTTTAAAAGAACTCCAGCCAAAATTATTGAACCAGAAATTGGAGCCTCGACATGAGCCTTAGGTAATCAAAATGAAAAAATAATATAGGTAATTTAATTAAAAACGCTAAAACCAGTCTTAAACAAAGATAAAAATTATCAAAAGATGATAAAATAAAATAAAATAATCTACAATTATATTTGTAAAGAAAAAAAACAGAAATTAAAAGAGGTAAAGACCCAAATATTGTATAAAATAAAAAATAAAAGCCAGCTGTTAAACGCTCTGGCTGATAACCTCAGCCATAAATCAAAAACAAGGTAGGAATTAATCTAGCCTCAAAAAAAATATAAAATAAAAATAAATTAGTAGACATAAATCTTAAGCAAAGAAAAAATAATAATAAACATACAACTAAAAATTCACTAACATTATTTTTCTCAAAGTATACCTTGTATCTCGCAATAATTATTAAAAAAATAATTCAAAATCTAAGAAAAATTAATAAAAGAGATAATATATCACCCCCAAATCTGTATCTTATTAATCTAAAATAATTTATTAAATTATAACTAGAAATCATATAAATAGAAAAACAATTATTAATGAACAAACCTCTCACCATATTGAAAAAAAACATATAGGGATCAAAAACAATAAATATATAATTAACTCTATCATTTAAGAAAATTTAAAACCGATAAATTATCATTACCATGACACCGAATTAAAGAAACTAAAATTGATAAACCTAAAGAACCTTCACAAACAGTAAAAGTTAAAAAGATTATAATAAAATATATGCATGAAAAATAAAAAATTATATAATAAAAAGTCTAATAAACATAACTAATACTAAATATTCTAAAACCAAAAGAGACAATAATAAATGTTTACGAACAGAACAAAATCTGATTAAACCTAAAATAAATATAACAAAAATATAACTTAAAATAAGTTTTAATAGTTTAAAAAAAATAATGATCTTGTAAATCATAGATAGAAATAATTCTTTAAAACTTCAATAGTAAGTGATAAACTTATCTTTAATCTCCAAAATTAAAATTTTAATTAAACTAACTATTGATATTATAAAAATTATAATAATCACCTCAATCATATTTATATGTATAAAACACCCCTTAAGAATAGGTATAATATTAATTATTCAAACTATAATAGTCGCAATAATTACAGGAAGAATAATTGATTCATTTTGATACTCATACATCTTAGTAATTACTATAATTAGAGGGATATTAGTACTATTTATTTATATATCAAGAGTTGCAAGAAACGAAAAATTCTTTACCTCAACAAAAATATCTATTGCAGTAATAATAATACTAGTGGCATCAATAATCACCCAAGAAAACAATATTAAAAAAACATAATTGAAAACACAAATATAATTAAATATTTAGAATTTGAACAAATTCTAAATATAAGAAAAATAATATCATCACAAATTATATTAATCACAATTATAATAGTAATATATTTATTTACAATAATTGTAGTATCTTACAACACAAAATTTTTGAAGGACCAATACGAAAGAAAAGCTAATGAATATACCCCTACGAAAAACCCATCCTTTAATTAAAATTATAAATAATTCATTAATCGACTTACCTTCACCGTCCAGAATTTCTCTATGATGAAATTTTGGCTCACTATTAGGAATATGCCTTATAATTCAGTTAATAACAGGAATTTTTTTAGCAATACATTATACAGCTAATATTGAATTAGCATTTAATAGAGTAGTACATATCTGTCGGGATGTAAATTACGGATGATTACTTCGAAATATACATGCAAATGGAGCCTCATTATTTTTTATTTGTTTATATTTACACGTAGGACGAGGAATTTATTATGGATCATATCATTTAATTATAACATGAACTGTAGGAATTGTTATATTATTGGCAATTATAGGAACAGCATTTTAGGATACGTTCTACCATGAGGTCAAATATCATTATGAGGGGCAACAGTAATTACAAATCTTATATCAGCTATTCCTTATGTAGGAAACGACTTAGTTAAATGATTATGAGGAGGATTTTCAATTGATAATGCAACCTTAACTCGGTTTTTTACTACATTTTATACTACCATTTATTATCTCAGCAATAGTAATAATTCATTTACTATTTCTACATCAAACAGGATCTAATAATCCACTAGGAATTAATAGAAACAATGATAAAATTCCATTCCACCCATATTTTTCAATTAAAGATTTAATGGGAATATTAGTAGTATTATTAGGATTCATTACAATGAATCTGTGAGAACCTCGAATATTAGGAGACCCAGAAAATTTTATTCCAGCAAACCCATTAGTTACCCCAGTACATATTCAACCAGAATGATACTTCCTATTTGCTTATGCAATTCTACGATCAATTCCTAACAAATTAGGAGGAGTTCTCGCAATAGTGTTAGCTATTGTAATTATTGCAATTTTACCATTAACAAACAAAGCAAAATTTCAAAGTAATATATTTTATCCAATTAATAAAATTTTATTTTGAAACTTTGTAATAAATCTATTATTATTAACTTGAATTGGAGCACGACCAGCAGAAGAACCATTTATTTTGACAGGACAAATATTAACAGTTACATACTTCAGATATTTTATTATTAACCCATTAATTATAAAAATATGAGATAAAATTATTAAATAAATAAAAAGTTAAGTAGCTTAAATAAAGCATATATTTTGAAAATATAAGATTAAAGATTTAAATCTTTATTAACTTCACTAAAACAAATGAATTATAATAATATATTATTATACCCATAAAGTAAATAAATAAATTTAAAGTAAAAGGAAGAAAAACCTTTCAACATAAATACATTAACTTATCATAACGAAATCGAGGAAGAGTTCCGCGAACTCAAATAAAACCAAAAATTAAAAAAACTACTATTAAATAAAATAACAATGAATATAAATTACAACCTATAAAAAAAACTACTCTAATTATTCTTATAAAAATGATATTTATATATTCAGATAAAAAAAAAAAAGCAAACCCCCCACTTCTATATTCAACATTAAATCCTGAAACTAATTCAGATTCACCCTCAGCAAAATCAAAAGGAGAACGATTTGTTTCGGCTAAACAAGAAGCATACCAACAAAAAAATAAAGGTAAGCAAAAAAAAATAAATCAAATATATTTTTGATAAATCATAAAACTAATAATTTTATAATTAAAAACAAATAAAAGTAAACAAATTAATATTAAAGACATTCTTACTTCATAAGAAATAGTTTGAGCAGCAGAACGAATAGCCCCTAATAAAGCATAATTTGAATTAGAAGACCAACCACTAAGTAAAACTCCATAAACACCAAATCCCAAACAAGACAGAAAAAATAAAACTCTATAATTAAAAGAAAATAAATAAAAAAATAAGGAAAAATTACCCATAAAATTATAGATAATATTAACATAAAAATTGGAGAAAAAAAATAAATTAAAAAATTAGAAACATAAGGATAAGTAAATTCCTTAAAAAAAAGCTTAATTCCATCAGAAAAAGGCTGTAAAAGTCCAATTAAACCTAACTTATTAGGGCCTTTACGTAACTGAATGTAACCTAAAACCTTACGCTCAAAAAGGGTAACGTAAGCAACAGCAATAAGAATAAAAATAATTAAAATTAAAAATATAACTAAAAATATTACTAATTGTAATAAATATTACATAATTAAATTCTAAATTTAATGCATTAAATCTGCCAAAATAGTTAATTATAATCAAAATAAAAAATAATTTATATAATTGGTCCTTTCGTACTAAATTATATTAAAAAATTAAAGATAGAAACCAACCTGGCTTACGCCGGTTTGAACTCAGATCATGTAAAAATTAATAGTCGAACAGACTAATAAAATTAGCTTCTACACCAAAATATTATTTTAATCCAACATCGAGGTCGCAAACTTTGTTATTAATAAGAACTCTCCAACAAAATTACGCTGTTATCCCTAAGGTAACTTAATCTTATAATCAAAAAATATGGATCAAAAAATTCACAAATAAATGAAAAATTAAAAATTAAAGTTATAAAAATTTAACTGTCACCCCAACAAAAATGAATAAATTATTTATATTTAAAAATCTAAAAATAAAATTAAAAATAACATTAAAGTTCTATAGGGTCTTATCGTCTAATAAAAAAATTAAAGCTTTTTGACTTTAAAATAAAATTTTAAATAAAAAAAAAAAAAAAGAATATTTTTTATAAAACCATTCATACCAGTTATCAATTAAATAACAAATGATTATGCTACCTTTGCACAGTTAGTATACTGCGGCCATTAAATAAATCATTGGGCAGGCCTGACTTTAAATTATAAACACAAAAAGACATGTTTTGTTAAACAGGTAAAATAATATTTGCCGAGTTATTATATTTTTATTTTAAATTATACTAATTTAATCATTATTAAAATTAAAAATTATTAAATAAAAAATTTTAATAAAAATCTAAATAAACAAACAAAAATAAAAAATAAAATAAAATTTTATATAAATAAATAAATGATGGAAAATACTAATCCTACAAAAATTAAAAGATTAAAAAATTATAGAAATTAACCATAGCTTATCCTTCAGTTAATTTAATTAAAATAAATATTAGTAATAAAATTTACTAAATAAAATTTTAATTATTAATTAAATTAAATTATTAAAAAACCAGATATAAGAAAAATGAATAGCATATAACAACTATAATTATATTATATATTTTTTTGACATAAAATAAAAAATATAATTATAAATCTTTTCATTTCGGGAAAATAATTTATAAATAAAGAAAAATTAATTAACCCTGATACAAAAGGTACCTAATAAAATAGTTCTTATAAATATTTATTATATATTCCTTCACAGTACTAAAAAATTTAGAACCTTTTTCTATAAAATATACTAAAAATAAAATTATTTTTATTAAAAATCATTAAATAAAAAATTTTAATAAAAATCTAAATAATCAAATTATATTGAATTGCACAATAAAATTATTAATGTAAATAATAAATAGCTCTATAGCTGTAATTTGAAACTTTCTAGATTAACTTTCCAGTAAATCTACTTTGTTACGACTTATCCCAAATATGGGAGCGACGGGCGATATGTACATAATTTAGAACACAAATCAAACAAATTAAATAATTTATATTACTTCCAAATCCAATTTTAATACATATTACATATATATATCCAATTTTAATAAAAATGTAATCCATCTCAACTTTAATATAACTGCACCTTGACCTGACATTAAATTCATAAAAATTATAGAAAATATCCTAATAGAACATTCAATAACAGAGGTATACAAATTTATAACTAAAGTAATATTAAACGTGGATTATCGATTAATGAACAGATTCCTCTGGAAAGATTAAATTACCGCCAAATTCTTTTAATTTAAAGAACATAACTATTAATATTAAAATTTAAAAATTTACAGTCAAAATAATAGGGTATCTAATCCTAGTTTTTAAAAAGACTTTCAAATATTATAATTAACCAAAGTTATAATTATATAAATTTAAATTTCACCCTAAATTTATTAAAATTAACTCAAAAATAAAAAATAATTTTATTAAATAAATCTTAATTAAATTAATTGTGTAACCGCAACTGCTGGCACAAAATTTGTCAATTTTAAATACATTTTCTATATTAAATGTTAACTTATTAATACTAAAAACTGAAAATTAAAAATAAATTAACCCCATTAAGAAATTAAAAATTCACTCAAAAAAATACATGTTAATAAAAAGTAAATCAAGATTGAAAGCCAGAATCAAACTTTAGTCAAGTAAATTAAAAATAAAGGAACATAAAAAAATACCTCCCCCCTCCGGCATATAATTATTTAGATATTACTAAAACTTATATCACATTAAATCATCATATTTAATTAAATACTTATATTTGTAAGATGTTAATATTGAATCTTTGTAAACTAAGGAATCATACTTAATTCTTAATTTTATTTGCACTAAATACTTATATATGTATAGACTTAACAATTAATCCTTGTAACATATTATATCATAAAGTTACCTGTGATAAAATATTCTACAACCCATATTTTATCACAACATTAAGATGGATAAATATGTGTAAGATGTTAATATTGAATCTTTGTAAACTAAGGAATCATACTTAATTCTTAATTTTATTTGCACTAAATACTTATATATGTATAGATTTAACAATTAATCCTTGTAACATACTTATATCGTAACGATTTCATATTTCAAATATTTAAAGATATGTTCAATTAATCCTTGTAACATATTATATCATAAAGTTACCTGTGATAAAATATTCTACAACCCATATTTTATCACAACATTAAGATGGATAAATATGTGTAAGATGTTAATATTGAATCTTTGTAAACTAAGGAATTATACTTAATTCTTAATTTTATTTGCATATTACCAATTATTGGGTATTACTATATACCTATATCTACCGGAGGAGCATTGGGGGGGGGGGGGTGTACACACACAGATATACACATACAGACACACACATACAGACACACACATACAGACACACACATAGACACACATACAGACACACATACACATACATATACACACACATACACATACACATACACACACATACACATACACACATACACATACACACACATACACATACACATATACATACACATACACATACGCACGCACACATACACACATACATACGTATACACATACACATACACACACATACATATATATATACATACATACATATACATAAATGTACACATGTTAAAAGTAATAAGCAAATAAATAAACGTAACAAAATTAAATTAAAATTTAAAAAATTAATATTGCCCTCAATCATAAATTAACTTCTTAAATTCAAATTTTTTTTAGAAAATAATTAATAATGGAACGTTAACATATTATTAGTAAAATGATATTGATTCAATCCCTCAATTGGATTAAACAACCTGCCAAATTAAATTTATTTTAGGGAGGAAATATTCGAAATTGTTCCTTCCCCTTAAATTAATTAAAACAAAGTTTGATTCAATCCCTCAATTGGATTAAACAACCTGCCAAATTAAATTTATATTTTTAGGGAGGAAATATTCGAAATTGTTCCTTCCCCTTAAATTAATTAAAACAAAGTTTGATTCAATCCCTCAATTGGATTAAACAACCTGCCAAATTAAATTTATATTTTTAGGGAGGAAATATTCGAAATTGTTCCTTCCCCTTAAATTAATTAAAACAAAGTTTGATTCAATCCCTCAATTGGATTAAACAACCTGCCAAATTAAATTTATATTTTTAGGGAGGAAATATTCGAAATTGTTCCTTCCCCTTAAATTAATTAAAACAAAGTTTGATTCAATCCCTCAATTGGATTAAACAACCTGCCAAATTAAATTTATATTTTTAGGGAGGAAATATTCGAAATTGTTCCTTCCCCTTAAATTAATTAAACAAAGTTTGATTCAATCCCTCAATTGGATTAAACAACCTGCCAAATTAAATTTATATTTTTAGGGAGGAAATATTCGAAATTGTTCCTTCCCCTTAAATTAATAAAACAAAGTTTGATTCAATCCCTCAATTGGATTAAACAACCTGCCAAATTAAATTTATATTTTTAGGGAGGAAATATTCGAAATTGTTCCTTCCCCTTAAATTAATTAAAACAAAGTTTGATTCAATCCCTCAATTGGATTAAACAACCTGCCAAATTAAATTTATATTTTTAGGGAGGAAATATTCGAAATTGTTCCTTCCCCTTAAATTAATTAAAACAAAGTTTGATTCAATCCCTCAATTGGATTAAACAACCTGCCAAATTAAATTTATATTTTTAGGGAGGAAATATTCGAAATTGTTCCTTCCCCTTAAATTAATTAAAACAAAGTTTGATTCAATCCAATAATAAGATGCCTGAAGTTTAAAGGATTTTTGATAGAATAAAAAATGTAGAACAACCTACTCTTATTATAAAATTTAGAATAAACTAAAACTATTGAATTCAAAAATCAATGTGCATTTACACTATATTATAAAAAGATAAGCTAAATTAAGCTATTAGGTTCATACCCTGAGTATAGAAGTAAATAACCTTCTTCTTTTTAATTAAAATAAATAATTCAAAAATAATATTTCTATTTATAGCTATAATTGGGACAATCATTACAATAAGATCAAATTCTTGAATAAGAATATGAATAGGTCTAGAAGTAAATATAATAGCATTTATTCCATTAATCTACAAAAATAAAAACAATAAATCAGCAGAAAGATGTATAATTTATTTTTTAACACAAAGTATAAGATCTATAATTATATTATTTTCAATTAGTGCTAATTCAATAATAGAAAACAAAATTATAATATTATTAATTATTTCCTTATTAATTAAAATAGGAGCAGCTCCATTTCAAATATGATTTATTGAAATAATAAATAAAATATCTTGAATAAATTGCATAATATTAATAACATGACAAAAATTAGCACCAATATTTATATTATCAAATATTTCAAGTAAAATAATTTTAATAAGAAGTATATTATCAGCAATTATTGGAGCAATTGGGGGTATAAATCAAACCTCAACTCGAAAAATTATATCATTCTCATCAATTAATCATATAGGGTGAATAATAATATGTACAACTTTCAATAATAATTTATGAGTATTATATTTAACTGTATATTCAATAATAGTAATCCCAATTACTATATTTGAAAAATATTCAATTATACATTCAAGTCAAATAATAAACTCAATAAGAAGAATAACTGAAAAAATTAACATAACATGTATAATAATAAGATTAGGGGGAATACCACCTATATTAGGATTTTTACCTAAATGAATAGCAATTAATAGTATAATAAATAGAAATATATATATTATTATATAATAATATAATATCAATCATTACTCTATTTTATTATATTCGAATTACAATATCAACAATAATAATTTATGAAGAACAAAAAAATGAATAATAAAACTAATAAAAATAAAATATTCTCAAGAATAATAATTATAATTAATTTAATATTAACTTCAATAATTATATTTTTTTAAAAGCTTTAAGTTATTAAAACTATTAACCTTCAAAGTTAAAAATATTAAATTATTATTAAGCTTTAGATAGTACTACTTTAGAATTGCAGTCTAATATCATATAATATTGACTATAAAGCCTAATAAGGGGCTAACCGCCATATATAAATTTACAATTTACAACCTAATAATTCAGACACCTTATTTATGAATAAATGATTATTTTCAACAAATCACAGGAACATTGGAACTCTATATTTTATTTTTGGAATATGAGCAGGTATAGTAGGAACATCATTAAGATGAATTATTCGAATTGAATTAGGACAACCTGGATCATTTATTGGCGATGATCAAATTTATAATGTAGTAGTTACAGCACACGCATTTATTATAATTTTCTTTATAGTTATACCAATTATAATTGGAGGATTCGGAAATTGATTAGTACCATTAATAATTGGGGCACCAGATATAGCATTCCCACGAATAAATAATATAAGATTTTGATTATTACCTCCATCAATCACATTACTTATTATAAGATCAATAGTAGAAAGAGGAGCGGGAACTGGATGAACAGTATATCCTCCATTATCATCAAATATTGCACACAGAGGAGCATCAGTAGACCTAGCAATTTTCTCATTACATTTAGCAGGGGTATCCTCAATTTTAGGAGCCATCAATTTTATTTCAACAATTATTAATATACGACCTGAAGGTATAACAGCAGAACGAATTCCTCTGTTTGTATGATCAGTAGGGATTACTGCATTACTGCTACTATTATCACTTCCAGTATTAGCTGGAGCAATTACAATACTCCTAACAGATCGAAACTTTAATACATCATTCTTTGATCCTGTAGGAGGGGGAGATCCTATTTTATACCAACATTTATTCTGATTCTTTGGTCATCCAGAAGTATATATTTTAATTCTGCCAGGATTTGGACTAATTTCACACATTATTAGAAAAGAAAGAGGAAAAACAGAAACATTTGGATCTTTAGGAATAATTTATGCTATATTAGCAATTGGATTACTAGGATTTATTGTATGAGCACACCATATATTCACAGTAGGGATAGATGTAGATACCCGAGCATACTTTACATCAGCAACAATAATTATTGCAGTACCTACTGGTATTAAAATTTTCAGTTGACTAGCAACTATAAATGGGGTAAAAATAAAGTATACACCATCTATATTATGAGCATTAGGATTCGTATTTCTATTTACAATCGGAGGATTAACAGGAGTAATTTTAGCAAATTCATCTATTGATATCATTTTACATGATACATATTATGTAGTAGCACACTTCCATTATGTTCTATCAATAGGAGCAGTATTTGCAATCATAGGAAGATTTATTCAATGATACCCATTATTTACAGGACTTTCAATAAATCCAAAATGATTAAAAATCCAATTTACAACTATATTTATAGGAGTAAATATTACATTTTTCCCACAACACTTCCTTGGATTAGGAGGTATACCACGACGATACTCAGACTATCCTGATATATTCACTACGTGAAATATTGTATCATCTTTAGGAAGATCAATATCAGTTATAAGAATTATTATTTATTATAATTATTTGAGAAAGAATCGTGTCAAAACGAAAAATTATATTTAAGCAAAATATAACATCTAATATCGAATGACTTCAAAAGTTACCACCAGAAGAACATTCATACAATGAATTACCTATTATTTCTAAGTTCTAATATGGCAGATTTAATGCATTGAACTTAAACTTCAAAGATAAAGAGTAATCTTTTTTAGAAATCTCAACATGAGCAACATTAGGACTTCAAGACGCAAATTCACCAATTATAGAACAATTAATTTTTTTTCACGATCACACTTTAATAATTCTTTTAATAATTACAACATTAGTATCTTATTATATTAACAATATTTATTAATAAGATTACAAATCGATTCTTAATAGAAGGTCAAACAATTGAACTAATCTGAACCATTCTTCCTGCAGTAATCCTGGTATTTATTGCCATGCCATCCCTTCGCATTCTTTATTTAATAGATGAGGTTCAAAAACCCATAATAACAATCAAGGCCATTGGACACCAATGATATTGAAGATATGAATACTCAGACTTCAAAAATATTGAATTTGAATCATATATAAAACCTACAATAGAAATTAGAGAAAGAGAATTTCGATTATTAGAAGTAGATAATCGACTAATTATACCTATAAACTCAAATTCGAATATTAGTAACAGCTACAGACGTGATTCACTCATGAACTTTAGGATTAAAAAGACGCAACTCCTGGTCGCTTGAACCAAGGTTCAATCTCAATCAAGCGACCAGGATTAATATGGACAATGCTCTGAAATCTGTGGAGCGAATCATAGATTTATGCCAATTGTAGTAGAAAGAGTTAATATAAATCAATTCATTAGTTGATTAAATTCTTATTCATTAAGTGGCTGAATTGTAAGTAATGGTCTCTTAAACCATATTATAGTATTTAACACATACTCTTAATGGAAAAGTTAATTTATAAAAAAATATTAATTTGTCAAATTAAAAATGCTGACTATTAGCACTTTTCTATTCCTCAAATAGCACCTATGTGATGATTAACATTATACATATATTTATTCTAAGTTTTTTCTTAATTATAATTTGTATATATTTTATTATAAATAAAACAATATTAAGTAAAAAAGTTTCTATTGACAAAACCCCAATTAATTGAACAAATGATAACAAATTTGTTCTCAACTTTTGACCCTACAACTAGAATTTTCTTTCCTTAAATTGAATTAGAACATTAATTTCTGTTATAATAATACCACTAATATTTTGATTAACTCCATCTCGATAATATATTAATTTTTAATATTTATAATAAATTACATTTAGAATTTAAGATATTAGGAAATGATAAAAGGGGATTTACTCTAATATTTGTTTCAATATTATATTTTATTCAAATATTTATTTGGGTTAGTACCTTATATTTTTACAAGTTCTTTCCAAAATAACTGAAGATGAGTACCAGAAATTAAAAGAGAACAAGACAGAAAATAAACCCGAAGAAGAAGCAATGTTGGCGAAGGGAAAAAAAAGGAAGAAAATGAATCATCCAGTTTGAAAGCGATAAGTATGAAAACTCTTCAAGGAGCATTCTATTTGTTGATATCAGGGTATATTTTGGCCGGTATAATTTTACCATCCGTTAGATTAGTTTTAATTATTTTTTAAATTTCAGGCCTTTCCTTAATTGGAGAGAACATTTCATATACTGTACTAAGACGACGGCACCACTCAGTTTAAGATGAAGTGAAAAAAAAAAAACGTTAACAAAGAGCTCAGTTTCTTGTAATCTGAAAATCAGGCACAGCTTTTAGGCTTTGTTTAAAGCACTTTTTTAAAGGGATACTGATTTAAAAAAATTATTAAAAATATGTTTATTTATATATACGATAGAAATAATGTTTTAATAAGAGGATGATAGGAAGTGTAATAAATATTTATTTAATCACAGTTTTATAATGCAAGATGATATTGTGTGTTTTGAGAGTTAGGCTCAGGAGTAGGAATGGTCGGATAAATTTGAATGGGCAAATCCCATATCATTGTTTCAATATTGAGACTATCAGGAGCTTGCCATGTATTTTGGTTTAAATGGATCGCAGTCTCTCCAGGGTTTCCAGTGACGAATTCAAAATGCAATTTCCACGTCAGCTCCACTAAAATAAGATTTTATAATAAACGAAAGAACTTGGAAGGAATTACTTATGTCGGTTTTAAAAGCAGGTGTAGCATGCAACGGTATTGGTAAATTAAGAAGACAGTGGGTCAGATGAAGGCATATTTCATGATGTTTGCTGAAGGAAATTGTCGCAACTTCAGGACCCGATGATGATTTGAACTCTCCTATTATATGCTCTTCACACTGAAGGGTTACAGTCAACTAAAAAAAATTGCTGAAGTTTCAAATTTAAATTCTTTATACCTGTAAGCAAGGGACTGTTGATTTCGTAAAGTCAAAAGTTCCAACAATATCTTCACCTAATCGGTAAGCTTGTTTGAACAAACAGAACCGACCTACTTTTCCTTTTCTATTGGTTATGTTGTAGAAATTAGGATTCCTCCGAGCAGTTATATTCTAAGAATAAATAAAAATTATGTACAAAAAATACCTAATTTACCTCGACAAGTTGAAGAACAGGTAAAAGTTCATATTCCTTATTGTATGTTTCTAAAAAAGGATTGTTTGGAGATAAATCTTCACTGTCTTCACATATACTGTAATCTGGAAGACCTGTAAAACAAAAAAGTTAAAAGAAAAATGAAGTTTTTAACCACTTGCCTACAATCGCCAGAACCCTCAATGGCAACCGGAGAAGCTTCGTTGGTGAATTGACACGTTGAGCTCCTATACTTATTTTGTATGAATACTTAACGAGCTTCCCACGATATGAAGGTGGAGCTTCAGGCGGAAGAACTTCGGTGTAAACAACTGCAGAAAAAAATGTGAAAATTTTCAAAACAGATATAACTTACAAGATTTGCTCAGCCCCGGCATCAACTGGAGATCGCAAAAAGTATTTTCGGCCTCGTCGATAATACGATTTGTCCTTGAGCATCCCCTTTGTAGGGGTAAAAACAAGTATCTGAAAAGAAATATCATTTAGGGAAAATACCCACATAAAACTTCAAAATTTATTCAATAATTTCTGAAGTAAAAGACCTGACAAACTGGAAGCAGCATCTATGCCTGGAGTAGACTTTGAAGGAACGTTGAGTTTGGAGTTCGTCGAACAGAGGCAATGGATTTGAACGCTCGCCCAAGCCAAAGTTTCAACCGACCTAAATCAATGGAAAAATAATCAACATTTTTCTATCTTCAAACATACCTCGAATCCGAAGGATCCTTATTGTTCCTAAAGGATATACAGCAAACGATATTTTCAGGTATACAAACAGAACCGTTTATCAGTTTTGCTCTTATATCTATCATCTTGTCTAAAATTGAATCAACATTAATTTTAAAAGTTCTGTAAATGTAAATAGGGTTGAATTGCTTTATCAACCAAGATAAACCACAAATAACCTACGTTTGACATAACATGAGGTAGACTCTTGGCTTATCACAAAAGTATTTTGACGACAAATTCAGAGTATTAACTCCACACCATTATCCCATAAAATAAAGACTGTCCTAAACATTTAAAAAAATATATACGATATTAAATGATATATTCTAAATAGATAAATAAAGATTTTATTTTAAGTAAATTTAATTGACGATTTTTTTTCATTAATGACGTCTTCTTTCTCCAAAAAGGGAAAATTATTTTATTACTTTTATTTTTTATTTATCGCAGCGTTAAAAACTGCCACGAGTTCCAAAAAAGAAAGAGGGGAAAGAAATTTTCGCCAGTCTGATTGGTAAGTTTTCACGCACACGCGGCAGACGCCACACTGATAAGACATTAAGCGAAAGGTCAAGGGTGATAACGAGTTCAAAACCGTAAAATTCCATAGGTAAGATGTCTTATTACTTATTTTTAATTTATCCATATAGAATTGATAGAATAGATAATTCGTAAGAAAATGCTTTTCTTCAATTGTATCGAACTAAAGTTCTTTGACATTCCACAGTTAGAACCGGAACTAATTTGATTTGGTAAAAATTCGGAAACTTTTTGTTTGCAAATTCCTGTAAATGTTTTGTGATTCAACCTGTTGAAACATTAAGCAAATTGGAAGTTTCACTTGGGCCATTTTTCCAATTTTATTAAGTTCACTAGTTTTGAGGAATTTAAGGTATTCAGGAGGTGCAAAAGAAAAAAACGTTTAAACTAAGTTAAAAGTAACATCAACTTAAATTATGTTAGTTTAAAAAAGTGACTAAATAAGGACTTAGAGGCTTGTTTTTAAATTTTCTTGGAAATTATTTTTTTTTTTATTTTTACTAGATGTTCCTTCTCTTGTGTACTGATAATTTTTTTTTTTAGAAAATTTTCCATCATGGGCTTTTTGGTAAATATGTCGATGTCTTTGCTCCAGTTGATTCTTGTGATTCTGGCTTTTACGCTTTTTCCCGGAATCCCTCCTGATCTCAAGTTTGAATCTTACAAGTAAATATTTAAATCGTTGGCTTCAAATCTTAAAATTTTCTCTTTCTGTTTAGTCTCGAATTTCCACCTCTGGAAGGCAAAATGTCACTGAACAAGAGGCTCGATGATGCACAGTTGCTCTTCAAGATGAAATAAAAGGGCCTGAAGATTTCGCGATTTATAAAATGAACTTTATTTTGGCACACATGGCGGGTACATCTACAGAATGCCTGCTGATGGAAAAAATATTTTTCCAGTCGTCAAATTTGGCCAACCTTGTGGTATGAATATTCATTTTCTGAATTTAAAATGCTCTGCATTATTGAATTTATCTCTAAAATTTCTCTTTGGCTAAATTCCATATTTTAGAGAGCTCCATGAGACTAAAAAAATTCAGTTTTTCTTTAATACACAATCACTTTTGCTTTATTTTTTAGATGGGATATGGCAGGAGCAGATATGCGGACGTCCCTTAGGGATTAAAATTGATTCGAATGGAATCCTGTATGCTGCTGACGCTTATTATGGAATTAAGAAAGTCAACTTAACCTCAGGTATTTTATTTAAATTATATATAACAGTTAGAAAAATATAAAAAACGTCATTATTAGGGACCTGATTTCCTCTTTGGCTCATCCACAAGTGTTTCGGGTGAGTTTTAAAAACTCATGTAAACTTTTATTTAAATCTACATTTTTCATAGTTTCCCCAAATTATAAAACAGTCAACTTTAACTTTTATGTTTTTTAAAAGTTTATTGTTTTAGTACCACTGGACTTTTCATTTTTCAGGAAATAGTTTAGAATTTATGACATTTTAAAACTGTTCTGAAAATGATGTGTTGCATCTAAAATTAGTAGTTCACATGTTTTATTATATTTTTTAAAAGTGTGAAGCTTGTGATTTACCTCATTTTACTACTTAGATTTTGAGGAGTATTTGCTTATCATAACTTTAGTTATCACTAAAATGAAGCACAAAAGGTTGAAAATCACCTGCAAATTTTATTGCTTTTAAGACCCTTTTTTTTTTCTTTGTAGCTGAACCGATATATGTTTTAGGTGTGGTTGAGACTTTAGTGGAGATAAGCGAAGAAATTGATGGAGTAAAGCCCAAAGTACCCAATGCCCTCGATGTTTCAAAAGATGGAAAAGTTTTCTGGACAGACTCTTCAACCTCTCATCTACTTAGTGACGGTGTTATCATATTGATGGGAAATGGGAATGGACGGTAATTCTTATTCAAATAAATCAATTTTTTCTTTTTAGAATTAATAATAATTTTTCTTAAAATTTAGTGTTTTAGAGTATGATATGAAACGAAAAAAAGCAAAGTTCTGGCTAGCGAAATTAATTTTCCTAACGGAATCGTTCTTTCTGATGATGAAACCTTCATTATCGTTGCTGAAACATTCAATGCTCGCCTCACAAGGTAATAAATTAACTATCTATTTATTCTTTTTAATAAATTATTTCAGGTACTATATCAAAGGTCCAAATGCTGGGAAAAAAGAAACGTTGGTTGACCGCTTGCCTGGATTTCCCGACAATATCATCAAAGACAAAAATGGCAAGATATACGTCTCATTGATTTTACCTTCAAATCCCCTCATGGAAAAACTAGCAGCGTTTCCTTATGCTAGAAAATTTATTGCCAGGTCGCTTACATTGGCACAAAACATATTCAAGTCGTTGTACAAAATTGTTCAAATAGACGTCGTTCATCATATCGTTCATTGGGTAATTGTATAACATAATACTTTACATATAACCATGTTTTATTTCAGATCGGGCATTTTGAAATGATGGAAACTTTCACTTTTGAGAAGCCAAGAGTTAGCGTTATAGTTTTAGACAAAAGCGGAAAAGTCATAGAAAGTTTGCATTCAACTGACGGAAATATCAGCCATATCAGTTCGATTATAGAGTTGAACGGCTACTATTTTAGGTTCTCCTTACAACTCTTATCTTGGAAGTTAAAATACAAAATAACAAAAAGTCATCAAAGAAAATTTTAAGATCTTAAGGTAGTACAAAGTATAGAGCAGTGCTTCAATTTTATACTTCTAAAACTTGTTCGATAGCTTAGTCTCAGTACTTCTAGGTGTTTTTATGTTTGAAACTTTTGTAGATTGTGCCTAGAAAAGATATCACTACCATTGTGCTTGATTCTCATTTCTGGTATCAATTTTTATTTTCTCAATTTTGGTTTAGTTGCTTAAATAATCGTGTAAATTAGGAGATAATGGTTGTCATTAAGCACCATTGTTCTCCTGTATTAGATAAAAGACTGAGGATACAGGAAAAGACATTTTCTTTCTTTTTTCACTTAATTGCTCAATGTTGCACATTTTTATAAGCTTTTCCATGACTGCATCAACTTCGATGTGATAACTAATCGACAAAGAAATTATCTTCTAGTTTTGTGAGTCCCTTATGATTTCTCTAATGTAAGCTTGTTGTGATTTGATTTTCTGTTGTTGAATTGAAAGTCAGATTAATAAAAATTTTAAGAATTGTTAATTTTTCGTTATCTTTTTATTGGAAAAATAGTGAAGAAACAGGCTTTTGCATTTTAGTGACTTTCTGAAGGGTCCTTCAGTTTTGTAAATACGAATATAATATGTTGTATTTACAATATATTCGTATTTACAGAACGAACACTATAAGAGTGCATTTAAGAGTGAATATTCGTATTTCCTTTTTAAATATGCCTATTTGAGAGTAAATTCGTATGGTTTTCTCCGTTGGTAAAATTAATTGCGAATTTTTTAATTGAACACTCCAAACATTGTTTTGGAAAAATTAAAAAAAATACCCACCGCAGTAAATATTCGTATTTCCTCACTAAATACTCTTAAATACGTGTATTACGAATACAAATACGAATGTATACTGGACGAATACATTTGTATTTAATGTAAATACGAAGTATTTATATTCGTATTACAAAATTATAATTTGTGAATATTCGTATTCGTAAATCGAATTTATAATAATTAAAAAGCTTTTAGAGACCCATCAGAGAGTTTGACTCCTTCTTTCTTTCAAAGCTAATGTTTTCCTGCACCAAATAGACTTTTCAAAGGCCGTTTTTTTGGAAGAATTTTTTTACAAGAAAAATGGAACATGCTAAGCTTTTGCTTTGACAGTAATGTAGGAGACCTGCATTTTTAAATTTCCCGCGTGCTCGCTAACACGTGTGCAAGTCTTATATTTTTGGAATTTCTCAAATTGATTTCTGGACTTTTTATTAAAAAAAAAATTCCAGTATAGAAGAAGTATAGAAAAATTTTGATTATATTTTACTTTATAAAAGTGAGGAATTCGTTTGATTTGCAACACTGATTGTCTACTTGATGATCGATATGTTTCCGAACCAACGTCGTTTTTCGTAAGGTTTTTCGGTTATCTTCATTTGAGGCCTGGAAACTGACGGAGTACGTTGTTGACTAGTGTGTGCGCGACGCTTCTTTTGAGGGTATCGAAATTGAGAATTCTTTCTTGTCAATCCAAAATGGGGCGACCGAAGTCCCGTAGTAGTCGAAAGCAAGTAAACGTTTATTATACTGCGTCGAACATCGCGCGGAATTGCCGGCGAGGTCTGGGCCTTAGATTTCAGCTTTACAGCAAACAGCACGTTGCTAATCCCAAGGTATTTGTTTTTACTTTTTTTCATCCTTTAGGGTGGTGCAGAACTCGGTTTTTTTCTTATTAATATTTCATAATCCGATTTTAGAAATGGGTTTATTATTCTTGAATGAGGCCGTTTTTGAAACCTAGTTAACTTCTCGAAAAGTTTGTTATTCAAAGCCTTCTGAGTGGGATATCTGAAATATATTTATTAAAACCCTAGTTTTGAGTCCCTTAATTTATTAATGTTCCTAAGGAACCCTTTGCTCAAGTTTTACTTGAAAATCGTCCAGTTTTTCAAGATTTGTGGTATCTTCAGTTCATTAACTGCTCATTCCTTTTGAGGAAGCTTTCTAGCATATCTGCGTACATCAAATTTTCATTGAGCTTAATTTGACGTTATAAATTAAGTCTTCCTTTAATTTCTGCTGATTTTTTGGGGAAAAAAACCCTTAATGCATGGAGACATTCTTTAACTCCTTATTTTAATCTTGAAAGGCAGTCAAAATTTAGTAATGAGTAAAAATTTTTTCAGCGGGATGTAGGCCAAATATCGTCGAGACATCTTTTCGACTGATCTTTCACTCGTCAACCATAAAAGTGGCGACCACACTTATTTTTTACTGTCCGTTTTTCCACATCTTTTCTGAAAACGCCTTCCAACAGGCAGATTTCAAACAGATCTGTTAAATTAACAAACGAATTAAGGGTAATAATTATTTTTAATTATTGGAAGTCCTTTTTGTTTATTAAAATGCATGTTATTTTGCTAATTTTATTTAACAGCTTTTGTCAACTCCTTATACCGTTGTAGTCTTTTTGTCTCTTATGCTTTTATTATTTTATAAGGAATTGGAAGCTTATTTTATTATTTGAATCGGTTTTTCAAAAGTGAAAAAAATCTAACTGCATTGTCATCGCTTTACGTTTTTTAAAATAAACAAACGGGTCTGCACAAACCCCCTTATTATCTGGATGTTATTTTAGTAATGCCTTATGAACGTTTGTAAATAAATAAAAAATCTTCAAAGGTCATAAAATAACTTTTTTTACAGCACATCAAAGCCGCCTCTTTTGGTGAATACTTGCTTAAAGTCGCAGCATATGATCGATGCTCTTATTAAAGATAGCGGATTGACAAAAAAGTTGAGGAAGCAAGACACATGGTTGGCTAGGATGCTTGTGACTGAGATTGTGTTCGGCCGAAAATCGTTTTCCGTCGTCGATCGCGTTTCGAAAATTGTTTACGGATTTAAGAACCAAATAAGGCGCCTAGGAAAAGAACCATTTACGCTGATAAAGGTAATTTAAGACTATTTATGTTTCCTATTCAACATGTTAATTTCAGTTTTGGCTTTCCATCCTCAGTACTTCGCGTTTCCACAGACGATATTTCGATGGGACGACATGAAAAATTACCTGACACTTTTTGATTTTGAGGAGGTCTGCTCAAATGTTCTCACCAGACTTGAATATGATCATGGTTCGAGATCTGACGGAGAAACAGTATGTTGAAGACAGGGATATGAGCTCCCTACTCGTATTTAATCCAAAAGCGACCAAAACACTAGCGCCCCTTCAGTCCTCGTGCAAAGGAATTTTATCTTCAGGATAAGGTAATGCTCAAAAATTGAGTTTCATTTTTATATAGTTTTATTTATTTTAGGCAAGCTGCTTGGCTGCCCCGATTTTGTGCCCGACTCCTGGATCGATTGTGCTTGACATGTGCGCTGCACCTGGAATGAAGACGCTTCATTTGTGTTCATTCATGAAAAATTTTGGGTAAGTTTGTGTTATGAAGAATCCTTTTGCGGAATGATATTTATTCATATTTTGTTATTTTAGTCATGTCGTTGCTGTCGACAAATCGTCCCAAAGGCTCAATTTTCCCGGGACATAGTCCAAGTAAAAAAGTTTACCAACGTCACAGTTTTAGACCAGGATGCTTCTCTGATGATTTCACCGACCGTTTCACAAAGTCGTCTTTCACCCTATTTTGTTAGACCCTCCATGCTCAGGGACTGGTAATTATCCATTCTTTTTACTTCGTAGTTATTTTATTTTTGATTTTTAGGTATAACAAAAAATTATGACTATAACCCAGATGCTCGAAAAAATAAGACTCGTGTGCAAAAGTTGCATAACTTGCAGGCTAAATTGCTTCGTCGTGCCCTCACCGAGTTCCCGAATGTCAGGAGGGTTTTGTACAGCACTTGCTCTATGAATCCTGTCGAAAATGAGGAGGTTGTCGAAGAAATA